>SNQJ01S0048950.1:15109-47394 GCA_010110895.2 Picea sitchensis | reverse complement strand
GGTGACTCATTGTTGAGAGTGATGAATAGTGTGGTCTAAGGCTAGGAGGTTCGTGGAAGGTCTACATGCAATTGGTGACAGTCTTACCAAGATAATTGTCAACTGTGTGATAAATTTAGATGTTGCATTTTTATTTATCTGCATATTTTTATGGGTTATCATATGTGCGATTATAACTGTGTTTATTTTTATGAGTATTGTCTGTATATGCTACATGTATATATTTACTGCTATTTCAATGTGAATGTGTGCATTTACTAATGTATTTGTCTGTTCACGTTATATATATAAATATTCTGCAAGAGTTCTGTGTGAGGATATGTTTTAATCGCATGCAGATAGAAAATTGTATGTGGCATAGCTCAGTTTGGATGTTGAGTATGTTACAGTATGTCCCGCACAGAGAACGAATGTGTTCTCTGGCGTAGCGTTGTGTGACATGGATGGTCGGGGACATTACAAAATGGTTTTCAGAGCTAAGTAAAGCATCTGAGTAGTGGCATGGCTCGACCTATTGGTGGCTGGGGATGTTACAATATGGTATTAGAGCTTCAGTTTTCAACACTGAGCCTAGATGGGCCGAGAAAGTTGAGTTGAAGCAAATGTCACAAAGGATTTATTTCAAAGTGGCCAAATTTCAGTTTGTAGAACGTCCATGGTAAAAAGTAACAACAATTGGGAGGAAATGGGGAAAAGCCCCAATTTCTATGGTTGAATTCATGAGAAAATGGAGAAATTTAGCCAAGTGATGAGATATTACTGATTGAATATTTGTTCTATCAAATTCAGACCTGGAATTGGTCGAATTTGAAGTTACAGTGAATCCATGACAGTTGGAGGGAGTTTTATAATTAAAATTCCCAATTCGTGAATTGAGTTTGGGAAAAAATTGTTCCATAAATGTCAACCCATAGCAATCTATTGTTACAGAGGTTGAGTTGGTGTTATCGGGGTGAAATTGAATGAATTTCATAGTTGCAGAATGTCTATGGTAAATTGGGGAAAAAGTTAAGAAAAATCCCTAATTTCTGCAGTGGAATTCATGAGGAATTGATGCGCATAAAAACGAATGTGCGCGGGAGGGCGCACTAAAAATGAATGATGCACAGTGAAAATCTTATGTAGGTAAAATTCAGCACTGTGCGGAAAAATTTTGGTGTGCGGGTGTGCATGCTAAAATTTTGGTGCCGCACAGAAAGATGTTAGTGTGCGAGTGCGCGCGCTAAATTTTGGCACTGCGCGGAAAAATGATGGTGTGCGGGTGCGTGCGGTAAATTTTGGCGTTGCGTAGTGTGCACATGCATAAGAAGGTGTGTGCAATATACACACACATAATAATGGTGTGCAGGTTGTATGCAGTATTGGCAGAGCGCAGAGGAGTTTGGTTGGTGCAAGCGCAATGTGGGTATATGTTATCGCATGCCAGTCAGTATGATGTGCACAGAGTACTGGTGCTTGGTGGGGCATACTAAACTCTGGCATGGTGCAACATGTAGAGTGAAATGCATGTGGAATATTAGCGCACGATAAAAAAACTACGCGCAACAGGTAATAGTGCAAGAACCAAAATTGGGCGCGGTAGATATATGCACATGACACAAAAGTAGTGCGCCGCAACAGAGAAGTGATAAACAATGATTTTAAGGTTTGCGAAGCATGATTTACCTTGTGTTGTTGTTGCGCGTGGTGAATATGGGTTCACAGGTTGATATTTGTGTGCGCGAAGTCGTTTGGAATGTGAACAATAGAAGAAAACCAACGAATTTCTGCGACGTTTTATATGATTTGAATGCCATCTTTTTGTAGTGCATTTTTTAGGGCCCTAACAGCGTTTTTAGCTAACCAAAAACCACGAGACAAAGGTGTACCAAAGGTACACTCTGTCTATGCAGATCAAATGAAAGAGCTTAGATAGATATTTCTAATGGTGTAAATTGTTCATCCAACGAAGCTTTTATGAGAAAGTTACAACACAAACAGTGGAGGGTACATTTTAAGACCCATCTAATGTCAAAGAGACATAACTCTCTACTCCGGAATCAGATTGAGGCGCAGGAGTAGTCAATGGAAATATATTGAACCATAGAAGACATTCCAAGAGATGAATTAAATTTATGGGCATGTTAAATGTGTTTAATAAGAAAATAAGGTACTTGTAGCATATCAGTTACAATATGGTATTTTAGCCTAGAACTTCAGGGGGTTGTAACTAGCATCCCAGAACCCGGAATGAGGTGAAACTTGGCTAGAGTGTCCATAAGATGTATATTAAGAAACCCAATGGATATTCCACAAAAAATCCAATGGAGTAGGTGCAAAAATGCTTAATTACAGCGCCAATTTGAAAAATGAACAGAAAAATTAATGGGAAAATTTCAAAAGACCATAACTTTCTGCTCAAGACTCAGAATTGAGCATGTGAGAAGGCAATGAAAAGGTCTTGGATAGTGGAATATAATTATCCACCCATAAAATTGATCAAGGCATTCAAATTTCCAGGAAATCAGAAGAAATAATTCTGATATATATTAGTGAACCAGAATGGTTCATATTTTCATGAAATTGTGGAGTCAGTTAACCTGACAAAGTTTTGTTCACTGTACATTTTGCAGAGTTAAAAAATTTGAGTTATTAACAGGTGAGAAGGTTGAATTTTAGTTAAAAATAAGCATAGGTACTCAGGGAAGGAGTGCTATGACAAAATATTTCATAAGATGATCAAAATCCAAGACCATAAAATGTCAAGGTATGAATCTAAGTGCAGCCATAAAATATTGGGATGTCACTACAGGAAGTCCTCTCATGTTAGTCAAGTATTCAATGGAATACAAATAGAGGAATAGATCATGTAATGAATGAATTAGTGAAAGTGAATTCACTCGCAAAGAAACCAATATACATATTAAGCAATACATTGGAGTCAAATCTATTATAACAGGAATTGACTACCTGAATGACAGTAATCAGATAAAGAAAGAGTCTTATTGCATATTGGATAAGGAGTGCATCATATACATGGATTAGATATGAAATGAGAGTAATGCTTCCCTTATGGTTATCATAGTGTGAAGTGGAAGCATGGTATGAAGGGCATTATTTATGGCATGATAGAACTAGATTGTGCAAGGCAGGTTGAAATTGGATTGGTCAAGACAAGGGAAAGTAATAGACAAAAAGAAAATCCAAGTACTGATATGATCAGTTAAGGAAAGGATAAATCAAGTACCTCAAGAAGGAATTTGGTGTTAACTGTCCAAGGCTACTCAGAAAACATGACTAGAAATAGAATTGGGTCATGTAGGAGTTGGATCAGAGGGATTCGAATAATAGTGGAATGCTGAAAATTAATATCAACATAATGTGTAGTTGCAAATCCATGAACATGTTAGGATAATGGAATAATAATTCATGAGATAGATATCAAGTAAATGGGAATGCATGAAAACAATCCAAGAGGGAAAGAAGAATACTAGTATATATTATTAATGCATTCCAAGGGTATTGAAGATATTTCCACAATAACATGAAGATGTCAAAGCCAAGAATGACTTAAAACTGGAATGAATCTTTGTAGAGAGTCTGTAAAGAACCATGAAGAAAAAAATGGTTCTATGCATGGTTTTGAATGAAAAAGAGATGGTGCCTAAGAAGAATCCATCTCAAATGGCATGGAGCCATGAGTGAAATTCCCAGGGGGCTGAGGTACCACTTGAAACTATGTTGGTAAGTTAAAATTTGTATTAAGTTCTTTTAATTAATTCTATGCAGCTAGGGAAGGAGGCAGGTGTCCATCCGTACAACATGCTAAAGAGATTGTCCATGCAAGCCAAGTGTGAGGCTAGGTGGAAAGGAAAAGAGAAGGATGCAAGAAAACCCAAATACTAAATTATTCAGTCAAGGAAGAACTGGAATAGTTTAGTCCAAAAAATAAATGGATGTTGAAGATCCAAAATCTATAAGACAACAAGATTGGAATCATAATTCATCCAAGTATGAGTTGGGATAGATGGATCCATGAAATAAATAAAATCTGAAGGTTAATATCATTTTAGTATTTGGATGGAAAAATAAAGGCAACCAAGAGTGTTTTGGCTAGAAAGTGCTCAGATAAGAAGTATTCATGCACAGTAATTACAGTGAAGAGTACTTGAAGGAAATCTTCCATTCTAGGAGAATGGAAGACTTCTGGGATAAACAAGGAAACATGATACAGGAAGAAATAATTTGTTGCAATTACTGTAGCAACAAGTATTTTATGGCTTGTTGGGACAACCATAGGGTGATAATGCTTGCATGTTTGCAAGTGTTGTTGATAATGTTGTTGCACATGGATGGAAGCAACATAAGGATGGAATATTGAATTATAAGGCTGATAAGGAAGCATAAGAGCTTCTATTGTCATCAATTAATTAGGTAGCATTAAAATTGTTTGATGCCATCCATGCAAGTAAGTATTTCTCTTTTGAAATTATATTGCATAATTGCCAAAAGGAAATCTAGGTAAGGATTTCCCCAAATTGAAGTTTATAATACACTGTATGGTATTTTTTTTAAGTGCATTGACAGGATTAATTTACCACTAGGTGTGGTAAAGGCTAGAGGCCTGCTATATTCATCAAATCTTTTAGCTTTTGAATGCACACATTGACATAGTAGCATGTCATGTTAATTTGGTTATGGGGCAGTAACCAGAGAAAATAAAATATAATAACTTGTTATAGGAATGATGCTAAGAAAGCTAGTCATGTATGAGACCAGGACATGGTTGGATATGGTAAGCTATGGTTATAGAAAGGTTATGTGCCACACAATGACCCAATGAACTTCCTACCTTTAAATAAAACTTGGACTGCAACCTTTTTGCTAACACTAATAAACACTACAGAATTGTATTCTTGGTGTAGTGTTCAGGTCAAAAAGGAAGGCATCCAAGTAATGGTGAAGACAATGGGAAGTGTGTGGAGATGTGTCAAGACATTGGCCAGATTTCCAATTTATGGATGGTGAGATGCATGACTTAGATAAATCTCATTTTGAAAATCAATGCAAGGGTGCATTGAATAAATAGGCATTGAGAGTTGCACTCATGCTTGGTAAGTGGCAGAGTTGCACTCATACATGATGGAATTGTATACTTAAATGCATTTTGTGAGTGCATGTATATATATTTTTACATGGAAATAATTATACTAATGGTTGAAATGTTGCTAACTCATGAAGTTGAGAACATTTCAAGAACTTATAAACATTGCAACAGGAAAGTTGCAAGTGAGGTGGTCACAGGAATAGTGACTACAGAACATTTTTGTTCAGAAAATTGAAGAAATGAACTTACTGTTATTAATTATGAATATGCATATGAATAGAATGATGAGTCATTTTATTTGGTTGAATTTTTTGGTAATTGTGATTGAATTGCTAGGTGCAGACAATTCTAATATCATGGCATAAGGTGTTATACATGTTGAATTATGATGTACAGAAAATACTGACAATTTTTTGGTTGTATGCAATATATAATCATTGCAGGAAAAGTGGTATTTAGCATGGTTCTTGCTGAAAGACATAAGGAAAACTACATTCTATTATTCCAATAATGATGAAAAATTATGAAATAGAATTTCATATTTTGGGAAAAGTCGAATTCCTTATGAAATTAATTTGATTTCTAAAATGGAATTTTTATGATGCTCTCTCATGATAACTGCATGTGTATGATGCAGGTGAGATGATAATGATTAAAGTTGGAACTCCTAGAGCCATGGTGCTCTGATACTTCCTGTCCAGCCTATGCTGGAGCCCTAGAAGGGAAGTTGAGCAGCCGATGGATTGTTGGATAGTGAAGGTGCATACTACCTTGGGTTGTACAGGCATGTTGGGAAGAGAGACCATTGGTTGGAGTGTTGTCGAGGTTTGGTACCTTGGCATAGACTATGTTGATATTGAGTGTCGCCCATGGTTATCTTAGGAAGCCATTGCTCTGATGGAGTCATAGGCATGCTTGGGAGTGGTACGTTGTTGAGAGTTTATCAAAAGTAAGATACAAGGCTGGGTGGAACGACATGGATATACAGCCAGTTGCTACTTCAATGAGGTATAATTGAAGAACGTAATAAGGAACAATGAGATGAATTATTTCTTGAAGCATCTCTATGGAATAGAGCAATTGACTTTCGGTTGTAGTATGTGTACCAAAATTGGTGCTGGAAAGTAGAGCACCAAATGGAAATAAAACTTTCAGTAGCTAAAGCTTGGATATCTTAGAGAATTGGAATGGTACATGGTATATAATGCATTGAGGATAGTGCATAAATAAGGGGAGGGGATTGTAATATCCCCAGGCTAAACCCAATTGTAAATGTAAATGCAAATGTGCTTAGCACGAGTGTAGACTCAATTTATGCTAAATCCATTCTTCCATGTTATAATTATGTCATAATGACATCTCTCATATATATACAATCCTTAGGGGTCACCATAGAAGCCCCTCCATAATTAAGCATCAAATTAGGATTTCCTTGTGGGTGTGAAGTAGTAATATCCCCAGGCTAAACCAAATTGTAAATGTAAATGCAAATGTACTTAGCACGAGTGTAGACTCAATTTATGCTAAATCCATTCTTCCATGTTATAATTATTTCATAAAGACATCTCTCCTATATATACAATCCTTAGGGGTCACCATAGAAGCCCCTCCATAATTAAACATCAAATTAGGCTTTCCTTGTGGGTGTGACGTTGTAATATCCTCAGGTTGAACCCAATTGTAAATGAAAATGAAAATGTACTTAATCTGGTGAGCTCTTTTATATCTTTTTGGCATGCATCTTCCATGGTCTAGACCGTGCATGTACTGCATAGTAAAATGATGAAATGGGCACATTCTAGGATACCGCGCACAACATATTAAGTGTGTGTGATATTGAGGCCATCGAGCCTTTGTGTATATGTTTTGTTTTATAGGCTGTTGAGCCAGTTATTATAAGCTAGGATACTTATTTTTTGATTAGGTCGAAGAGCCTAGATGTTAAAGGCCAGTGTGCATGTTGTTGTACATGTCTCATAATTAATATAAATACATCATTGCGTGCAGACCGACCATGATAAAAGATATGGGGCCCTAAACTCCACTAGTCGGGGAAAGGGTGGGGACCAAAACTTAAGGAAAAGGGCTAAGCTAGGGAGCTTAAGCCAAAAAGGAATATTATTATAATATTTCTTAAAGTATAAAGTATGGATAATTATGTTATCCTAAGTTCTAAAGTTGGCGACAAGTGGGCCAAAGTAGCTCCCAACATGACAAGTGTCAAGTTGGGGACATGCATACATATTGTGGGGACTTAGTTCATTTCCATCACTTCTTCCATCATCTTTTCCATCATTCCTTCCATCATTCAGCCATGATTCCATGAACATTTCACTCACGCAAACAGTTATCCTTCATACATTCCTATCACTATACCTGAACTGGTATCCATAGTCATATATGTTCATCTAGTTGGTGAGTGTGGGAGTTGGACTGAAGAAGCAGGTTGTCCAGTGTTAGGCAGAAATATTGTCATTTAATTCTGTTGTAGTATTTGCCCAAGAATTTAATTTATCAATCCGAGGTTCGTAGGCTTATGAAGCACACACACTATATATGCAGGACTGAAGTAGAAGTAATCTAATCTAAATTGTTGAAATGAAACTAATCTAGGAAAGCAGGAATAAAATTGTTGAAATGAAACCAATCTAGGAAAGCAGGAAACATTAATTTAGGGAAAGCATGAAATTGCATAAAGAAAAAGCAATACAACATGTGAAGAGTTACCACAAATAATACATGTGAGCTCACACATACAACATATCAATCTCAAATCATTTTGCAATAGTCAAATGACAAAAACATGAAAGAATAACAAGCTAAGAATCCCTTCTCCTAATTACAAGACTATCTCCAAAAATCCAAGTTATCAAATGAAGAGAGAGCACCTCTTATATACATGAAGAAGATAACTATCTCATACTCAGATCCTAATTATTCTCTCAACCTATTTCCCACATTATTACAAAAATATAATCCCTTTAAATCCTCACACACATATCTCTCATATATCTTGATAAGATATTCTAAACTAAATCTCCATGATCTTCCTTGAATGGGATTGAATTATCTCCTCAAATATCTAAATGGTGGAGGAAGTATTCAAGAAGTCCTTGAATTAATCCTTCATGTCTTCTTACATTACAAAGATCACAGATCATGGAGATATATATGAAAACATGCTGATTTTCTAACATTTAATCACAAATTCCTTTAAATACTAAAACGAATAAAAGTGAGAACAATAAGGTGAAACCAAATTATATTTATGGAAATGATACCATGAAAGGTTAATGGGGCGAAGAAATGTAAGGAATGATTTAAAGGAAAGGGTGGATGAGAATAGGACATTTTAGAGTTCTGAATATTCCCCCCAACTTAACTTGTTGCATTTCCTCATGAAACCATGCATGGACCTTCTTAAGAAATTTTGGCATCTAAATGTTAGCTTTGAGTGATGATAATGAACATTTTCCGTGATGATATGAGTAACATATGACATTTTTCATATGGTTGGTTCTTAGTGACAACTATGAATATAAAGAATGTTGATTCTTATGTTAACAACATCTTGGCCTTCAAGTATTTGTTCTTGTTGTTATGATAATAGTTTTCCATATTTTTTAGTTTCCAAGAACAACCTGCCATTTCTTATGTGTTGGTTCTTGTGTGAAAACTATGAATATAAAGAATGTTGTTCCCTGTTAACAACATTCATTTTGTTACTTTATTCTTGCTATTATGATAATAATTTACCCATTATTTTTAGTTTCCAAGAATACCGACATTTTTTCTTATGGTTGTCTCTTGTGTGACAACCATGAATATAAATAATGTTGGTTCTGTGTTAACAACATTCATTCGCATTTGTTCCTCTTACCGCCATGATACACTTGCCCATATTTTTACCGAAAATGTATGCTATCAACGTGAAAAACATCAATTCCAGTATATTAAATCCTTTGTTGCATATCGCTAGCCTATGAATCAAAGCGCAATAGAGTATCATTGGAAAATAAATGTTTATAACTGGTAAATGAGACAAAAATGGAATGATAGTAGTGTAAAAATGGAGTAATGATAGGATTTGCGTCTGCGACTTCACTTAACTTGTTGCATGTCCTCATGCAACGGGGAATAAGTCGTAGAAGTGAAAACGAAAGGGAACTTAGTGAGGGAATTTAAATTATTCACCATCATATTGAGGAATTATATGATTTAAAGTTTAGAAAAGCACATACCTCCAATTTACCCAACATGTTGATGAACTATAACAGAATATGGCTGATGCAATCAAGTAGGTCATGGAAGATGTCACCGCCGGCAGGATCATATACATGGAAAATTGACTATCGTTGTAGCTATGACTGCTATTCATTGGCCTAGAATGTGAAGCGGAGGAAGTTGAACCGTTGTTGAATGAATCATGGAAAAGAGAAAGTGTGAAGGGAACCGCAGTATTCATATGGCCGAAGTCAAGCATCAGAATTATCGATAGAGTCATGAAAAAATGCATAGTTCACCGCAAACCTAATGGCACAATTCTGACGCGCAAATGAATGCCCATGTCGGTACATAAAAAGAAGCCATCAATCAATCAACGATGTGAATGTCACAACCAACGCGAGGCAACTCACCGGTTGATGTCACTGAGTGCCAAGGCAACCAGTACATACGGCGCGTGAATAGATGTGTTGATGTCAAGCCACTTGTAAGATCTCATCACCAAGTGGACATTGATGAAATTCTAAGATTGTCGCACAGAGAGCTGCCACATGTATGTACCCCTCAAGGTACTCCAAAAGGAACTCTAGTCTATATCCTAGATAAGGTGTTGAGGTCATTGGGGTAATATTGTTGAAAGGTGGGCCTTAGGGAATCCTACATCAGCCAACTGAGTTTGTAAAAAGATTGGTGTGATTATAGATGTAATGATCTCAGTAGTAACAAGGTTTATGATAAGGAATCATGCGGCAATGTAATCATGGGAAAAGGGAGTTTGTTTTATTCAAAAGGAAAAACTCGAGAGTCAAAAATGAACCGAAAAAAAAAGATAAAGGAAATGATGTACGCAATGTAAAAATAGGTGTGTGGAATCATGAAAGGTAAGGCAATGGAAGATGGTTTCAACACGGTGAATGATTTATCGGGTTTTAAAGGAGAAATGGGACATTGTTACAGCATGAAATTGGCGAAATGAGAAAATATGGGTATCACAAAAGATGGTGAACAAGATGTTGTAAATAACAAACATTAAGATGCGAAAAAGTTGTTGTGTATCAAGAATTACTTCACAGACAAGAAACGTACATTGTGTAACAACAAATGTTATGATGTGCAACAACTTCTGTTGAGTAACAAATCCTTCAACCTATCTAACAAACATGGTTTTCTAAAAATGTTTTGATTCTCCATGAAAATCAATCGCATGACGGATGCTTCAGCCAGAACTTGAAAGCCAGTACAAATTCTCTGCATAAAATCTTCAGGATTTAAGTAAACATACTATGTAGAAATAAACAAAATGTAGCAAAATCAAGAGGATCGTTTTTATACTTGTTTCCTTTGCATACTTATTTGTCCTAAATGTATCAAATATACATAATAAACAGTTGTTGATAATTGTCACTAAAGTCCTTGAATGTTGTCTGTCAAATTTACCCAAGAAAGTAATCAAGCTGCTCCATTGATTTTAATTGTTTTTTTTTGCATAATCATGAATAATTAGAGAATATAGATCCAGTAGTTTAACAAGTAGCTGATCCTACAATACAATGCCCAAAACATCGCTAATCATATAATGTGCATGGTGGGACGACAAATGACAACATAACTCTAATTTCTCCTACAAAATCTTTTTGTGCTCAAGGCGGAGGATGAGATGGAGATCCGTGATCGGGAGTACACTTGAATGAGGTGGCTTATTAAAGTTTTGTACGGGACAATGATCAGATATAACTAACAAAATTAGAGTACCAAATTTTGGGTATTTTCCAAATTTCAGATTTGTGCCTTCCTATATATTACATATATCTTTGACCTGGAATTGGTTAACCGAAACACTCTTTCCCGACTCCTTTGTCTTAGAGAGAAATATCCAAGACCAAAACTGCAAGGACATTGTTGTAATGTATTAGATCTCAAATAATCATATGAAATAGATTAATGGAGAGTTCATGACCTTTTGATATTCATGTCAATTGCAGCGAATCTAGATGTGTCCTTAATGCGAAGACAAAGATATATCTTGTTTTAGCAAATTTTCAATGAAGTCATCATAAAATTTAACTGTTCTCGTGGACTACCTGACATTTCTTTGTTCGCCAGGCGGTCCACCCATGTCCCCGGTAATTACATAAGATAGGATTTAAACCGCCTACCGCTATTATTGGCACATTCACGTGTGACATCAGTCCTCCTCTATTCTCAACAAAGGAACTTCGGCAATATATATTGAGCGATTGATGACACTAATACCAAATCCTACTTAAAATCCTACCAAGAATAAGGTATATATATGAATCGTGCGCAAGAACTATTATAGATCGATTCAGCTACAAAACAAACAACAAAGATTTTGTTTTGCAATCATAAGTATCATTAAGTTTATCCACCTAAAGTACTCCAATGATATACTCACCCGCATCGCCATGCTAACAATAGTTTTCTTGTAGAAATGTACTCTCATTCATTTTTTTAAATTCATCACGAATGTAGAGAAGGGCTCTTGATATGACACCTACATCATAACCAAAGAGTAAGCCACCAATACTAGTAGTCATCGCTAAACCAAAGAGATATGCCAATAATAGAGCCAATAACATTCATTCCAAAAACCATAAGACATAGCAACAAGGCGGTTTTATTTGAAACAAAACCAACCAGCTCAACAATAGTGGGACTATAATACATAACAGTATTGATGCCATTTAATTGTTGAAACACCTGTAGACCAACCCCAACAAGTAAAGCATGTCTTATTTCCTTTTTTCTAAACAAGGTAAAGTATCTAATTCTTTCCATGGGATGCACCTGCTGATGCTCTTCTTCAATTGCAGAAGAGAGCTATTCAATTTCACCCTTCAAGCGGTCTGATTCATATATTTTTTTAAGAACTACAACAACTTCAACTTTCTTGTTCCGAGCAAATAACTACCGAGCACAATGAGCTAATCAGTTGTTAAAACCCAGTCCATCCCCAATTGAGCTTGATGTCTCAAAATATAAAAACTTCTCTCAAAACCAAGAATAATTTTACTAACCGGCCCGGCTAGTCAACTAAATAAGACTATTTTGCACAAAACCCGTGTCCCGGGTTTTTGAAATTCGTCATTGTTTTCTCACAAAATGCACCCGAAGTTGTTTGTCTGTAAATGGACATTAATTGACGAATTTTTTTAGATCGAGAGTTTCTCATTGTATATGTGAGTTGGGTCTCAAGATCATGATGAAGATCCCGACTAGAATAAACTATTGCTACATCCATGTCCAGATTATCAATCATACAAACATTTGTCAATGGATTTCACAAACAAATCAACCAATTGATTGATATTAGCTACATATTAATGCTTATTTTCTACCATCATATAATGGTTTTATGCTCTTTAGCTGCAAGTGGATAGGCATGATCTGGTTTCTTCAGGATCTGGATTGATTGAACATGCATAATCTATGGCGCAGTTCGATACGATATTGTTGATTTCTATCTCTCCTGGATGCCATATCAACAAACAACCGATTAATCTCAAATATGAAAGCATATATGATCATCGTGAAGCATGATTGGAGGGACACGCATCGGTTGTTTTATTATCACAGAAGTCAATAGGCAACCCAACTAATCATCCTTTTTAAGCAATTATTTTGATTTGATTTGAAAGAAATTGTGGATTATCGGTAACTAAACTACGGAGACATGGGCAGTGGAAATTGGCCCATATTTTTCCATTAACAACATATAGTCCAGTTTATAGATATGAATCGAAGAAATTCTAAAAACATTCAGAGGAAAATTTCAGCTTTCCACATATTGAAAGATACAATTCAGTTTCAAATGCTCATTGGATATGAGAAGGTGGAGCAGTAAACCGTTGAATTCATTTTCTTGCTACGCGGATGTGAGAGAAGAATAATGACAAGATTGATTCATTTGTTTGTTTTGGTGTGCTGTAATTCAAGGGATATGCAACTCAAAACCAATATGATGCAATTTGAGTTCAATTTCTTTGTTACAAATGAAAAAACATCATTGTTAAGCAAAATTCACTGTGATTCGGCATGTAAAATTTTCGCTATAACAACATGAAAATTTTCGCTATAACAACATGAAATTTTTTCACTATAACAACTTGTTGTAACAACATATAAAATTTCATCAGAATGTTGACTGCCTCAGCATATAAAAATTCTCATCGCTTCAAAGATAGTAATTTCACTCAAACAACATGTAGAATTTCACTCATTTCTCACATTATTCTCAAAGATGTGTGCCTCATTGTTGTAGCATAAAAAAAAAAAATTCACTGCTTTTAGTATATAAAATGTTAATAGAATAACGATCATTCTCAAAGATGTAAAAAATTCCCACTGCTTCAAAGATACAAAATTTCACTGCTCTCAAAGATGTAAAATTAATCATGCTTTCAAAGACACAGGAATAACATGTAAAATTTCACTGCTTTCAAGATGTCAGAATAGCAGCTGTAAAATTTCATCAAGTTTCAAAGATGTCAGAATAAAGATGTCAGTAAAATTTCATTGTTTCAAACATGTCAGAATAGCATGTAAAATTCCAGACTGCTTCAGATACCGTGAATAACATGTAAATTTGGTTTTATTTGATTTACTGTTAAGCATGTTAAACATTCATTCTTGAAATCTAAATCATCCCTATTTTCCGATCCTCAAGGACGTGACTAAATGCGTAGAGGGAGAGCATACTTATTCTAGAAAAAAATAAAAAACTTGAAAAATAAAATCCTACCTACACTATGCTAATTATAAATGAGAGAGTAGTTACATGTAATTGAACAGCCAATGTAGCCATGCACGAACAAGAATAAAATATGTTATCTTTCAATTTCACAATTGACAACCGAGAATATGTATGAGCATGCAAAATTAGTTGTTGAAATTGTAAATTAAGAAAATAAAAAGAAAACTTAAATGCCATCTAACTGCACTTCGCTGAAAACCCATCATTTGATCAAAGCCAGGTGTGGTTGTTCCTTTGCTTCAGATCATGTTGTAACTCTTCATCTTCCTCGATCTCCTTTTCAATCACTTGTCCATCACCTGATGCATCGTAGTCTTCATATGTTGGATATTCAATTGTTTCTTGAGGAGTATTTGAATGTTTGATCCTTGTCAAGATCTCTTCATGGGAAGAGGAAATCCAGACATCTTCCAGGATCTGAGTGAGTATTTCCAAGATGACATTCATTGTTAACCATGTTAAAAGAGGATTCTTGCTGCAAAGACCCAACTAAAATGAAAAACTTTAAAAAAAAAAAACACTCTTGCTAAAACATAAAAAAAATTGGATTTTCAATTATGGAAGTTGCAAAATCGCTCTGAGAATGGTCAAGGAGAACATGAATAGTCTCCATTCAAGTAGATGCTAAGACCCCTAGAACCAACACATGTAGATCACGCTTTCAAAATTTAACTAATCTTGCGGAAATTGAAATTACACTAACTTTAAATCTGAATTTACACTACCCCACATGTCCTTACTCGTATGTCACCTCAGATTTAGGAGTACATGCCCAAGACCACACTTGCATGAAAAATAATTTAAACTACCACACTTGCATTGAATTGAAATTTACAATACCCTACATGTCCTGATCCGTATGTCACCTCGGAGTTAGAATCATGTCTAATCACACTTGCATGAATTGAAATTTGCAGGAATTGAAACTAATCTTGCAGAAATTTGAAATTTTAACTACCCTTCATGTCCTTACCCGTATGTCACTTTAGAGTTAGGAGCATGTCTAACTACACTTGCATGAATTGAAATGAAAGAAACCAATACTCAATCCATTGTGCTTCAACGGTGCCAAAAATGTTAGAAGTAAAATATTGTCAAGCATCATGGTAGTATTTTCCCAACTTAATTTGTCAATATGGACCGAGGTTTTACTAAGCACATGCACTATATATGAAAGACTAAAGTAGAACTAATCTAATCTAAATTGTTGAAATGAAACTAATCTAGAGCAGAAATTCTGCATAAAGGAAAAGCAAATACAACATGAAGAGTTAACTACAAATAACATATGAGCTCACACCACATATCAATCTCAAATTATATTACAATAGTCAAATGAAAAACATGAAAGAATAACAAAGCTAAGAATCCTCTCCCAATTACAAGACTATCTCCAAAAACTCAAGCTAATGAAATGAAGAGAGAGCACTCTCTCTTATATACATGAAGAAGATAACCATTCATATCAATTGCAGATCCTACCTATCTTTCAACCTATTTCCATTATATTACAAAATATAATCCCTTTAAATCCTCACACATATCTCTCATATCTTAGATAAGATATCTTAAACTAAATCTCCATGATCTTCTCCTTGAATGGGATTGAATTATCTCCTCAAATACTATTGAAATGGTGGAGGAAGTATTCAGAAGTCCTTTTGAATTAACTCTTCATATATTCCTACACATTACAAAGCTCTCACATATTTGAGATATATGAAAAACATGTTGATTTTCTAACATTTAATCACAAATTCCTTTAAATACTAAAATGAATAAAGTGAGAACAATAAGGTGAAACCCATGTATTTTTATGGAAATTATATCATGAAAGGTTAATGGGAGATGAAATGTGAATAATGATGAAAGGAAAGGTGGATGAGGACATTATTTGGAGTCCCAACATCCGCCCATGGTATATTGAAGAGGCGGGGTTGTCAGGCCCATGAGCAAACTCTCAAGGTAAGAGAATTGTTGGGAATTGTTCCCTGGTGTGTTTGGAATTAGTTATAGGGATATGAGACTTCCTTTTTGTCTTGTTTCTGAAGCCCTGACATGGAATTGGGGTAGCCAAGGGACTATTGATTAGATAAGGGGCACACATCCTGGGTGGGATAGGCATGTGGGGAATGAGGGACCATAGGTTGTTAGTTGAGAGGTACTTTGATGGAGTCTTTCCTGTATTCCATGAGCCATTAGCTTGGTTAGGAACCCTTACCCAGGTGGAGTTTAGTCCCAGCTCGGGGGTGACTCACTGTTGAGAGTGATGAACAATGTGTTCTAAGGCTGGGAGGTTTGTGGAAGGTCTGCACGCAGTTGGTGATAGTATTACCAAGATAAGTGTCAAATGTGTGATAAATTTACACGCTGCATTGTTATTTATGTGCATATTTTTATGGGTTATCATATGTGCAATTATAACTGTGTTTATTTTTATGGGTATTGCATGTATATGCTACATGCATATGTTTACTTCTATTTCAATGTGAATCTATGCATTTACATAACGTATTTGTCTGTTCATGTTTTATATATAAAGATTTTACAAGAGTTCTGTGCGAGGATATGCTTTAATCACATGCATATAGAAAATTGTATGTGGCATAGCTCAGTTTGAATGCTGAGTATGTTACAGTATGTTCCGCATAGAGAACGGATGTGTTCTCTAGCGTAGCGTGGCCCGGCATGGATGGTCGAGGACGCTACAAAATGATTTTCAGAGCTAAGTAAAGCATCTGAGTAGTAGCATGGCCCAGCCTGTTGGTGGCTAGGGATGTTACAGAAGCCCCAACACAAGACCACAAATCCCATAATCAAACCCATGAAGCCCCCACTCAAATCCAAAGGGGTTTTCTCCAAATTGAAAGTGTGATTTGGTGCCCATGATGATTTCCACATACGCAACACCTAGGGTCATGTGATAATACCTGCCCAAAGCTACACAAATCAACAATGAATACCTTCCAATGCCAATTTTTCAATTGTAAATAGTGTAGTTCAGGGCCACCTAGACCCTTACTAAGATAATATATCACACGCGCCTTCTACAAATTGTCTTCTTAGACAAGCGCCATACCAATGGTGGATCTAGATGATGCGAGATAGAGAAAAATGTCTTGATTGTAGTATGGAGGAATTTGTAGTGGAGCTAACATCTAGACAATCTTCAATGTTTCGAATGAGCATTTCACTTGGTCATCCCACAGAAAAGGTACACCCTTTTTTAGAAGGTTCATGAAATATATTGTTATCTTAGAGAAATTGACAATGAATCTTTGCAAAAAAAAAATACTTCCCTTGCAAACTTTGATTGGATTATATTTTGTGGAGGAGGCAATTGGAATATCACCTCAACCTTCAAAGGATCAACCATGATCCCATACTTGGACACAATAAATCCCAGTAATCACCTAGACATCACACAAAATGCGGTTATGTGTATTCAAATGAATGTTATAGTATTGACATTGGGTGAATACAACCTGCAAATGGATAGGATGATCGTTGTGTCACTTTGATCAAGTATCTAAATCATATAAGTATGCATCAACGAGGTTTTTGATTTCATGAAAATAATATGACATGTTTTGCTGGAAAGTTTCCCCAAAATTTTTAAGACCAAATGACAGTTTCCTATATGTAAAAGTATCCCAAGGACAAATGAATGTGGTCTTTTGTTGATCATTTGGTTTGATCTAGATTTGATTATTACTTCCTTGTTGTCTATGCATATTGAAAGAGACACATAGATTTGTGTTGAATTTAAAAGGAACACTCAACGACATATCTTGTCTACAATCTAAATCATGATATCTACTAAGATTAAAGATTCACTATGGTGTATCACTAGCTTCTTATAAACTTCAAATAATAAGAGAGACCACTCTTCCTATATTTTCTCATAGGTCATTGACCAAGCTTATTCTTATAACTTTATATCTATTCTCTCCTCATATTTCTCCAACCCCTTTTGAAACCAAGTCTTGTTGCAATTCTTACTTTCGTTTTTCTATAGAGTATCTTTAGGCACACCCATTCTCTTTTTGTATGTCTTATTTCTCGATTCTCAAAGAGCAATTTTGGTCATTTATGAACACTAATATAAATTAACTCATATTTGATAACCACTTTGTTTTTGCATTGACACCATCTTCAATCAAGAACACACAAGAGCCCCTCATCCCCCTAGAATATGGTGTTATCATTATATACACATGCATTCCCTCATCCCCCACCACCCACCCTCGAGGATGTGCATGTGTGTGTATGCACACCATCATACCCCCCTCACAAAACCACCCACCCTCTTGGGGGTGAGTTTGTGTGTGTGTAGCCATCACACATATGTACAATATCATCCCTTGGGATGGAGGTTAGGGGAGAGGGTGTGCATGTGTGCCACCCAATTCACATGCATATGTGTGCAAAGGTGTTGAGGGGTGACTGTGTGAATTTAAGTGTAATGGGTGGCACACATAGACACCCTCATTCTCCACTACCTACCCTCACAGAGATAACTTTTATAAGAAAATTATCAACATTTATACATTAGTAGACTCATCCATTTTAGGCCTAATGTTAGGATCTGAGGTCTTAAATAACAAATACTTCTACTCTCGAATTGAATATTTTATGTACTTAATGAATAATTAACAAATATGCACAATGTTTTCTCTAAAATTTGCTAGTAATGTCCTTTCACCACTCAATAAATTTGTCTTATTAATAACCCAACCTTTTATACTTTTAACTATAATAATTGGTGGATACCTAAAAGACACAATGATTAATTGTAGTGTATCTTGGTAGATAAATGATATATGATAAAAGATGAACCTTTGAATTGAAAATAACCAAAATGCATACATATAATAGATAACACAAGACTATAGAGAGAATACTTAAGGTAGAGTAACAAAATCAAATACTCTTTCTAAAAAGAATCACTCGACAAGCCATGCTTGTTACAATACAATACTCAACATGTCATAATTGGTGGAGACCTAAAAGACACAATGATTAATTGTAGTGAACCTTGGTAGATAAATGATAAATGATAAAATATAAACCTTTGAATTGAAAATAACCTAAATGCATCCATATAATAGACAACACAAGACTATAGAGAGAACACTTAAGGTAGAGTAACACAATCAAATACTCTTTCTGAAAATACTCACTCGACAAGCCATGCTCATTACAATATCATCCCTTGAGATGGAGGTTGGGGGTGAGGGTGTGCATGTGTGCCACCCAATTCACATGCATGTGTGTGAAAAAGTGTTGGGGGTGAGTGTGTGCATTTAAGTGTAATGGGTGGAACACATAGAAACCCTCATTGTCCACTACCTACCCTCATGGCGATAACTTTTATAAGAAAATTATCAACAATTATACATGATTATAATCATCCATTTTAGGTCTAATGTTAGGATCTAAGGTCTTAAATAGAAAATACTTCTACTCTCGATTTAAATATTTTATGTACTTAATGAATAATTAACAACTATGCACATTGTTTTCTCTAAAATTTTCTAGTAATTTCCTTACACCATTCAATAACTTTGTTTTATTAATAACCCAACCTTTTATACTTTTAACTATCATAACTCGTGGAGACCTAAAATACACAATGATTAATTGTAGTGAACCTTGGTAGATAAATGATAAATGATAAAAGATAAACCTTTGAATTGAAAATAACCAAAATGCATCCATATAATAGACAACACAAGACTATAGAGAGAACACTTAAGGTAGAGTAACAAAATCAAATACTCTTTCTGAAAAGAATCACTCGACAAGCCATGCTTGTTACAATACAAAACTCAACATGTCCAATATATATCAATATAATTTTCCTTGTGTGAATATATATTTTCTCCTAGGAGTTACATTAGGGTCTATTCCAACTCCCCCTTATTATTATATTATTTCATCTAACTACCTAATGGGTCTATTTATTACCCACCAACTGCCATGGGGACCTATTCCATAATTATGACCACATTACATTAATTATCCCCCTTGGGTACCTCCCTAGGCGTTGGGCCCTTTGTTTTGGAGGACGTTCAGTTTTGCAGTAGTATCACAGTTTTTTGAAAATGTGTACCATGGCAGTGGAAAGCTAGAATTGGAGAAAAGTAGTTATGATGAGCGGAAAGCTAACTACAAGTGTGCCAATAGTAAAAATAGTGCATGCGCCAGTTGGACCAACAAGTGGAAATATATATAAGTCTTGAGCACATCCAGAGCGAAAGTGGAATCAAGAAAAGATAATAGTGGACTCAATAAGTCAAGAAGCACCCGAGGAAAATCCATAAATATAGGAATTGTAATGGGAAAGGGTTTCCTAGTTGTTAAAACAATGAGTTAATTATGATATATTGTGATATTATCGATATTTGTAGACTGTTGTTGCTAGATTCCTTGTCGTTCTTCTTTTTTCATCAAGCTATTTATAGTATACCTAGAGAGGTAATATGGGGTATCTTCAAGTTCAGATATGAACTTTTCTGAGTAGAATGTGGCCAAAAAAATTATATATTTGAATTCCTCTGGGAAAAATACCCAATTTCAAAAAACAGATCAGCCAAAACAGAGTCCGAGAATTAAAGTTATGAGCATTTTAAATTCAGCCATTTTTCAGGGTTTTTCCGAAAAAATCCGTGCGATTTGCATGATAATATATTTATAAACCCTTCTTCTATTTATTTTTTTTCATTGCAAGATGTATTTTACAGAGAAATGTGATGGCCCTAGTATTGAAGCATTCATTAAAGAAATAAATTCAATATGGGAAGAGAATTGGCCCCATTGGGTAGCTCTCAAATTATAAGATGATGTTGCCATTTGGTGGAAATTGCTTGATTATAAGAATATGATGACACTCTCCAATGGAGAATTTGAAAAAATATTGTTAGATAGGTGGTCTCATATTATAGGTTCATGGTTGTATTCATAAGGAGAAGGTTATTATTTCTATTAACCCTAGTTGCATGCATAATTTTATCAATATTCAGTTAGTTAATAGACTGCAAGTTCTTGCAAAGAATGTTCAACGCACATGGGTTGTGAGTGAAAATGTTCAAATTTTTAAATATTTGAATCTCAGTATGGATAAATATGTGTTTCATTCATATTTTTATGTTATAGATATGGATGATGTGGATATTTTTTTGGGATATCCTTGGATGGACTCAGTTGGTACAATTAATATTAATGTTCAAAAGACATTTTTAAAGATTTGGTACAATAAAAAGAAAATCATATTGCATGATGTGTCTCTTAGTAAGAAAGATGGTCCCACAGAGGCCAACAAAAAAGTTATTGTAGAGTTTGAAGTTGAATCAGAGGTAGATTCGATAGAAAGAGATGAAGCAAAACCACATGAAGGACACAATCAAGAAAATAAGGAGGTTATTGATACTCAAAGATACAATGTGATACAACCTTGAAGAAAAAATCACAGATTCCTACAGTTGTTGTATATCGCCATCCACACCACATAGAGAAACAACAATCATCAAGGAAAGGGTGTGAGCATCAACACATTTATGCACCCACAAGAACCATAAAGGAAACCGATCAAGAAGTGCACGGAGGACTAATAGCATTGTAGGAAGACATCGGGCTAGAGAAAAAATTACATGGAAACCATGACATGATGCAGATAAATATCATGGTGGCCAAACAACTGCTGAAAAACATGTTTAGATTCCATTAGGATGGATGGATGGTCGTACTTGGTACCAATTGGCTACATTGCTTAGTTGTTCATATTGTATGGCTTCCTCATGTGTTTCGAGGACGAAACATGTGAAGGGGAGGTAATATGTGGAACCTAGGAAGGTACCCAATGAGAATGTAATGAGTCTACTACAATGAGATATTGTAATGAATTATGGGGAATTAACTATGTTTTTGCAGAAGTCTAAGAGTCCATAGTGGGTATCTGATTGTCGATTATATTGTTTAATTCATGATATGAAAGAGATACTCTATGTATGTTGGGCTGTGATCCGATAATAACATGATGGATTATTCATGCACCAAAATTTATCATTTTGTGTATGAATATTTGATCTATGTGATGCGCAATCTTTCCTGCTCTATGTAATTGGTAGTTGTGATAGTGTTTACAATATCTTGTGATGTATGCACTTATATTTATGTTGCACAACATGGATTATCAAATGCACATACATGTTTAGACTTCTAATTATATAATATTTTTGCATTCAAGTATGAATCTGTGTTTTATTACGTTAGATCTGGGGATGTGTCCTCAATGAATCATTTTATCACACACAAGTCTTGATTATGCTTCAGGTGATACCTCATTCCCTTGCAGAAGGTTGCATATGCCATTACTACTAGAATATAATGGTATCTTTTTTGGTAACCTTTGAGAACCATGGTCTCCAATTGTGCACCAAAAAATAGTTATGTTGTCGGGACTTGGATTTTAAGTGAGTTTTTATAGGATGCAACATCACATATTTAAGTCTGACATTGAGAATTGGTGGGAAAGAAGGTGTGACGAGTTTATATTTCAAGGAGTTGAGATATGACATAAAATTTTGAGGGTTGTGAAGGATGTCATCTTTTATTTTGAACCCGTGAGTGACTAG
This sequence comes from Picea sitchensis, assembly GCA_010110895.2. NCBI lineage: Eukaryota > Viridiplantae > Streptophyta > Pinopsida > Pinales > Pinaceae > Picea > Picea sitchensis. The sequence goes on along the minus strand of SNQJ01S0048950.1, from coordinate 24,674 downwards.
TACAAAATCTTTTGTATCTGATTCGGAGAAGAGGTGTTTTAGTGGCTCGACTAGCTGCAAGAAGTGCCACAACTTAAGGATCACATCAAGAGAAGATTGAATTGGAATGCTAAATAGTTAGAAGATATTCATCGATTGGATCACCAAATTTATTGGGATGTGGATTTATGGGTACAAAATACACTGTAGGGATACATTATTGATTTTTCCATAGAGAACCATCGATATTTCTCAAAGGAAGAAGCAATATTCTATGAGGGATCCTGAGGAATATTTTTGCAAGAAATCTTGTTGTGGATCAAGATTTTGCTAGCAGACGAAGAAATGTTTCCAGTTCCTTTGGTTGAAATGGCACCATAAAACCCTTGCCCATGATGGGTGGGTGACTCAAGAGAGGGTTAATGATTTAGGATATGAAATTTCTTGAGGTATGGGGGTTCATCATGAGAATAATTCCATAGATGAATGAGCTCAAAAAAGGGTTGTGGTGATAAAAAAGAGGTGGAAAAAATAGATGTGAAAGTTGATGAAGAGACTACTCTCGAAGCCAATCTTGTGGAAGGAGATTGGCTTCGAGAGTAGTCATAAAACAGAGTTAGATAAGTTGAGGGAGTTGTATACATGTATAAGGATTTCCAGTCAATGGTTGAAGGAGAGTTTTGGGGAGAAAGGTGAGAGTTTTGGAGAAAGTAGGCAAGAGGACAAGGAGTCAGAAGAAAGAATCAAGATAGGCATCACCCCAAGGGAAAAATACTCAGTTGTAACCTCTCAAGAAGTTGCACAAAATTCATAACCAATAGTTCCCAAAGATGTGAAATCCCATAAATAAATTGATATGATATGACCTCCTAATGTGACCCCCTAGGTTAAATAATACCATCCTGAAGGCACAAGAACTACCCTTGGATCTCCCAGTCCCTCAACATAATATACAAATCTGGTAAATTCTACACTAAACTCTCACATAATTTATGTCATTTCTAATCATTCTAGTCCCACCAGTTCAAGTGGTAGTAGTAGTAGTAGTGTGGCAAGTTCTTTAGTTATATCACAACCAGGACCTTCAAGGTTCATCTTAGTAGGGTCCCCAATTTCATCAATGTTGCATCAACACGTGGGTTCCCTCACCTGGTTTCTTTGTGAGGCCATCTGGTGGTCTCACGGAACTCTAGATGTGAATACACTAGTTGAGTTCTAGACATCGTTAAGGGGTTGAGAATTAAAATGGTATATGAAATCCATTGAAACAAGGAATCTCCAAGAGAAACCATTTTCTTTAATTCAAGTGAAGAAAAAGTTTATATCATAATTTCGACTACCTCAATCCAAGCAAAAGGATCTATTTGAATTGCGGGAAATTAAATAGAGATATGGAGGATCTTCTTGGGAATATAATCAAATATTTAAGGATGTAATAGGGAAATTAGCAAAATCCATCCATGAATACCACAATTGGAAATGGTTCATTCAGGGACTTTTACCATTGACCTGAATCTCGTTAACCCAACCACTTTGGGGGAATCCTTACAACAAGCTATGAAAATCGAGGATAGCCACTTTGGCGGAATCCTTAGAAAACGATATGAAAATCGAGGTGATTGCAGGATATCCTGACACCTTGTACATAATAAGATGTTGGCACATACCTATTTTGGGAGTAAAAATCCTATTTTTGAGCGCACACCATATGTGAGGAGAAGCAGCATGTGGAAGATGGAGGAAACGAAACATGTGAAATATGGAGGAAAAGAAATGTGTTTCACATGCAGACAAACCTAGTCATGTGAGGGTTAGGGTTTTTGATATGGATGTGATGGAGGTGATCCAATAGAATAGTATAAATAAATGCCTAGGAGGTCTAGTACTAGAGGTTGGTCAAGGAGATAATAATTTGGTATGAATAAGATAGTGAGAACGGTTTTGAGGGTTAGCTCACAGGATGTGGAGCCTGGTGTGGTCTAGTTTTCCTCATGGATGAAAATTATCCTACTTTTTTATTGTAAGCATGAGGAATGTAATGCACGCAATGCATATTTTGACGAATGATGAATAAAAGAGTAGAAGAGACAAATCTTTGTGGGCGTATCCCCATGGGGGGTGAAACACAGTAAACTTGTTGTGTTAATGTGTCTGAATGGGTGTTTTATTGTTTATTATATTTATCGGTTAAAGAATGGATGTTTAGCTTAGATTATGACAGCATGCATGCATATTTTCTTTGATGAATGAATACTAGGTTTAAATTGATGGATAATAAATGTGATACCTGAGGAAAAGGAACAGATCACATCCCTAATCCCTTCCCTGACTATAGACATATGAGTCTTGCAATCCCCCATAAGCTATATCAGCTGAGACTTTGTTGTGCACTCTATGCACAATGTTTCCTTCTGTTTTACCAGGAGGGTCGATAGTTTGAGGGTTTTTTTGGAAACCTTTGAGATCAGAACCTAGGTCAACCCAAGCGTCCAACAAATGGTTTTGTTGTTGGCTGGAAATACATAGGGTAGATTGGAAGGAATGTGTTGAAGAACAACACAAAGAGTGAAAACATATAAAGGAATATTTGGGACAAGGAATCCAATGAAGGAAAATATTGAAATATAGTCAAGGACAAAGGAACTCGAGTTTAAGAATAAGGACAACCAAAACCCTAAATATACACCACTCAAATATCTCGACAAATATGTGTTTAACGACTTGCATGAAGTATTTTTCTATGAATTGTCGCATCTGTTATAGGAGTGGTTACTGAGGTTGAAGGAAAACCATCCTAAAAATCAGATAAGACATCTAGAGTGGAATCCTATGGATATCACTCAATTGTAGCAAGTCAATAATAAATTTATGCGTGCAGTAGATTTTTGGTTAGACAGTATTATTGCAAGGTTTATCATTGAATTTGCAGTTGATACTGTGAAGTCGTACACTGTTGTCAACAAGGAATTTATGAAGGGACCCAGAGTTAGGTACATAATATCACTATATACTTCCATAAATATTTTATTATATGACAAAGGTGTGATGACCATGGAATCAGACAACTAAACTTCCCTGTGTGCTTGGGGGAAGGGGGGAAGCACTGACAGGAGTTTGAGATATGGATAGGGATCTAGATAATGGGAAGAAGAAGGAGGTCATGGACCCAATAATGATGGACAAGGACCAGAAAAAGAATATAATGAAAAAATCTAGAACGACACGTAGTGGTAGACCTTACCAGTATAAGATGAATAAGAAAAAGAGGGCCATAGCAGATAGAGAGGGCTTGGTGAGTGATGAGGAAGAGGTAAAGGATCTATAGGATTTGGATCAGATTGAGGAAATATTGCCCATAACATATGAAAGGAATCCAAGAGGTCCAGGGCCAGGAAAAAAATGTGGAACTCTAGTCCATATCACAATTAGTATGGAACCTACAACCCCATGTCATGTGACTAATACACTTGAAGGAACACAAGATTAGACAACCAATTTTCATTAGAAGAGGTGAAACATGTTAGGGGTCCAATAGATGACAAATAACTAGGGTTACAAGTTCAGGAAGTATCAGTCAACTATATACACCATGTGGAGGCAGTAGTTCAACACGTTTCAAAATGGCGGGAGTAGATCCCATTATTAGATTACTAGCGTTTCTTGGCGCATAGTCAAAGGACCCTGAGAAGCATTTATTCATCTGTGAAAATATCTAGGAAGAAAAGTAGGTCACATAAGAGGATACAAAATTCACACAATTGGCTATAACATTCAAAGACTGTGCTTTAGACTGGTACATGAGCCTTGATGTAAACAATCCACAAGGAGCACCAAAGACTATTGCAGAGGTGAAAAATTTATTGGTAAATGAATTTTAGAAGCCAAGCTCACAAGACAAGTACATGAATGAAATTATTGAGATCAGGAAGAAACTAGGAGAGTCTTTCTGGGAGATTGATCAAAGGCTCAAACATCTAAAAGGTAAGTTGAAGTACTCTATTACTGATATGAAACATAGGAAGTTATTTGTGAACTCACTATTACCACACTTGAAGTATCCCTTGAKACAATAGAAGTTCCAAACTTGGGAAAAGGATTTGCAAGAAACCATGCAGCTCAAAGAAAACTAGTATCTATAGACAGATCCAACAATAGAAGAGATGAAAGATGATCTAAAGAACCTGACATTTCAGTTGAACTAGAATAAARGGAAAGATAAGAGAGAAGTTGTCTTGTGTAAATTATGCAAGAAACAAGGACACCATAAGAATGAATGTCCAACATTTGCAAAGTACTTGGACATAAACGTTCCAAACCTCTTTCCTACAAGAGAACTRTGGTGTGAAATTTGTAAGACACACAGGAATGATCGATATCATTGTCCAATGATGCAAAAGTATAAGACAGTGCCAAAACATACTTACTCCAATTTTTCTAATTCAGTAGGTCACGATGACAAGGACTGAAGAACACTAGAATTGATGAGAGAGAGAACTTCAAACACCTACATGGTGCAAATAGAGTTAATAACAAGGAAATCCGCAACGCAGTTCAATAATGTGCCACCCCTATTCAATCATGTGCAGTCATAGTACAACAATGTGTAGTCGCAGTATAATAAAATGCAATATAACCAAATATCCCAATATAATGCACCGCATGGATATAGAGGTGGATTCAGAGGTGGAGGTCGGGGCAGAGGAGGATTCAGACGAGGAACATGGATATTATTCTGCCACAATTGTCAACAACCAAGACACTGTGCATGAGACTATCCCCTTTCACCTGCGACATGTATCTATTGTCATGCAACAGACCATGAAACAGAATATCGTCCAACATTATTGGGAAAAATACAGGAAAAAAGGAACCAGAACAATCAAAATGTACAGTAGATTTCTTCAGAATCCAAGGATGATGGGAAGAAAATTAACATAGTTACTTGAGGAGGAGCCAAGATGGGAGACGATGCAGCCAAACAGGATCCAACTCCACAATAGTGGGTCAAGAAGAACAATGAGCCACAAAATCATTTTGATGCGTAGAAAGAAAAAGAGACGTTTAAGGAAGACAGAGAGGAAGGAGTACATTGGGTCTACATAAACAACACATAAAATTTATGATCCACCATTGTACAAGATTATGTCTTCAATAGATCACACCAGTAAAGGAAAACCTTCAGAGAAAGTAAGTAACCTAAAGACTTTTCTGCAATCCTATGTCAAGTTATTGAATGATCCATCATCCATTAAGGTCTTACAGAACTTGCTCAAAAGATGCAACATAGAAGTAGAAGGGAATTTATAAGAGAAGGCAGTTAATCATCTCCAGATGAGAAGAAGAACAAGTAGGGAATTCAGGTTAAATGCAAACATTGGGGATTTCAATATGAGAGATGTCATACTTGAATTAGGATTTGAAGTGAATGTCTTACCTAAGAACACATGGCAGTGTATGGGGAACCCACATTAGGGTATTCACCTGTCCAGTTGAAATTAGAAAATCAACATAGATTATTACCAATTGGAAGACTAAAAGGTGTGACAGTAGATTTGGATGGAGTGCGCACTGTGGAAAAATTTTAAGTTATAGAAATAGTAGATGGCACAACACCCTACCCAAAATTACTTGGATTGGACTGGGAATTTGATAACAAAGTTGTGATCAACCTAAAGACATGGAAAATTACATTTGAATTAGCAAATTACAAAGTAATTTCCCCACTAGATACATCAGAAGGAGAAAGGTTTGTAGAGGTGACATGTTTGGACTTGGAAGAAATAAATCAACTATATAGGACTACCACATGAGAAGAAGATTATGTCAAACCAATTGTAGATGGAATACTTAGCTGGAGAAGAATTACGTCATGTTCCTTAGACTCATATATAGGTATGGAAAACTGGTAGCAGAGACTACATGAAGTATCCACAAGGAGGTGAAAAATAAGGTGGGTTGGTACAAAGATAAGGGAACCTCCCACTTTTCATGGTTTGAACGACCTAGAAGAATTCTTGACAAAATATGAGGAAGAAGTTTTGGAAAATCATAGGTTGTTATCCCTGGATATTGCACTAAAGGAAACACCACAATATGGTGGGGTGTGCACAAGAAAATGATTCAAGACTGGAATCTGTGTAAATGGTTATTGTGCATTAGATTTGGCATAGAACATGGGAACAATATTGCAGAAATATGATGGACGAGGAAGGCCAGTTGAGCACATAGAAAAATGCATAAAAAAAATGGAGGTTGACACCACCATAATAATGGCCTCATTGATTTAATAATACATTGGAAGGGATACCAGGGAATTGGTACATAGAACAAGAACTACGACTAGGCACTACAAAATTGACAATATTACAACAAAAAAAATTGTTAATGTTTTCATTTGATCATGAGAACCCCAATATCGATTCATCTTTGAAGCTGATACAAGGAACGATATTCTTTTAGGAACATGAGGTGGAAATTATAATAGAATATCAACAATGGAATAGACAGACAGTCAAATACTTACTCTCATGTTATCATTTTGTAGAGGAAGCACCAGAAGACAATGATCCACGCAACATTCATATAACAGATATTGAAGGTGAGAAAGAGGTGGAAGGTCAATGTATGGAGTCAAAGGCATTTTTTGCAGCAATTAAGGTCAAGAAAGTCAACATTGTGATAGAACAAAACCCTAAAATGGAAATCATTGGAGACTACTTGGATGAGAAGAAACTATAAAGGATAAAAAAATTACTACATGGTAGCAGATACCTCTAAATCCAGATTCTTGACCAGTCGGATAGAGACCATACAGGATGAATCTAGTTTATAAGAAAAAAGTGAAAGCAGAACTTGACCAAATGCTAGAAGCTGGTATCATAGAGCTAGTGGAAGAATATGAATGGATCGGTCCCATGGTGGTCCAGGAAAATAAACAAGGGGGAATAATAATTTGTGTAGATATAAGGAAATTGACTGATGCTTGCTTACATGATCCTTTCCCTACCCCTTTTACAGATGAGGTCTTGGAGAATGTGGGAGGCCAGAAAGAATATTCATTCACAAATGGATTCCCAGGTTGTCATGAGATTAAAATAGCTTCAAAGGATAGGCATAAGACTATATTTACAATAGAATAGGGACCCTATCAATAAATGTTTATTCCCTTTGGACTAAACAATGCACGAAGTATCTTTTCAAGGGTGGTCATAGCTGTGTTTAAGGATTTCATACATAAGTTATTAGAAGTATATTTGTATGACTGGACTATTTTTAGTCTATTGAAATATCATGTAGAAGTATTAATACTCATGTTGGACAGGTGTAGGCAATGTTAGATCTCATTGAACATCAATAAATGTATTTTCATCACACCTTTTGGGATACTTTTAGGACATGTAGTGTGCAGACAAGGTTTACTAGTTGACCCTACTAAGATTGTTGTAATTGTGAACTTACCACCACCAAAGTCAGTGCACCAGTTAAGAGCCACACTTGGGCATACATGGTACTACAGAAGTTTTATCAAGGGGTATGCACGGATTACCACGCCAATGGAAAAGTTGTTGAAGAAGGACACCAAATTTCACTGGAAAAAGGATTGTCAGCATGGATTGGATACTTTGAAGGAGAAGATGGTGACAACACCTATTTTAGTGTTTCCCAATTGGGAAAATACATTTCATGTGCATGTAGATGCATAAACAATAGAACTTGGAGAAATTTTTGCGCAACCAAGAGCAGGCGACTTAGATCATCTTATATCCTTTGCAAGCAGAAAATTATTAGACTCATAACATAATTAAAACACAATAGAATGGGAAGGTCTATCCATGGTGTATGCACTGTAGAAATTCATAAACTACTTATTGGGCAAGCACTTTAAAATGTTCACAAAACATTCTTCCATCAATTATCTAGTCAACGAGCCAATGTTGGGGGGGAGGATATCTATATGGCTATTATTGTTCCATAAATTTGATTTTGAGGTAATAGTTAAACCAAGGAAACTAAATGTAGGACAAGATCATTTATCAAGGATAACCAATGGAGAAGAACCTACTAACTTAGAAGACAACTTCCTTTAAGCGAAGCTATTTTCAGTAGAGATAGTTGATGAATACTTTGTTGATATCATTGAATTCTTGAGCACAAGAGTTGTTCCAAATGATTTTAGTACCGTGCAGAAGAAAAACTTGGTAGTTAGAGTTGCAGACTATCAACCAATTACAGGTCATTTATACAAGCTAGGTGCAAATAGAATTTTGAGAAGGTGTTTCATGGAGCATGAATGACCCATAGTTCTAGTAAAATATCATGAAGGTATAGTTGGAGGAAACTATGCAAGAAAGGATACTATGTAGAAATTATTGTGTGTAGGTTTATGGTGGCCAACAGTGTTACAAAAACAAGATCGTGGAGCAATAAAATAAAATAAAAATGTGGAAATAAAACACAAAAGATACACAATATAATAGAGACACAGATATACGTGGTTCACCCAGTGTGGGATACATCTACTAGATAAATTGGTAGGTCCTTCCTTTTTGTTATCCATCAAATGAAGGGATACAACCTACAACACACCCATTGTAGCTTAATCTTCTTTCTCTCACAGTCTCCTCTCTCAGAATACAATATTTTCAATGATGCATAGCCACAATACATTTCCCTCATAAAAGAGGGTTTCCTTCTAGAGAAACAATTTTAGGGACCTAACCTCCCTAACCCCTCGCGTAGATAGAATAATATAATTCCATGTATTAATAAGGCCTAGAAATAAGGAAGAATAAGTCAAATGTAAGACGACCTAATAGAATCTTTTGCTTCTAGAAGGATCTTCCTCTAGATTGTTCTTTTGGATAGATAGATTTAATATAAATAGGAGTAGAGGGTATGAGGAATCTTGTCTTGGATATTATTGTAATAGATCTCTACTCTTTTAGAGGTTTCCCCCTCGAAGAGGAAAGTGAACATTATTATCAGTCATCAAAGTGCTCTTCCTAGTGTTATTCTAGTATTATTCTGGTATTGTTCGGATTATATCATTGTTTCTCTGCAATTTCTAGTTAAAATATTTATTTTCTGCATACCATTTTCTATCTAGAATACTACAAGTGGTATGAGAAAACCTTCCTCGACAAAAAATTGTGGGTTAATTTTTTTCAGGGTAGAGATGTTTTCTGACATCTTAAAGCTACAAAGATCTATTATTACATGCATAAACCCATAGTCAGGGAGTCATACATGTAGGAAATACAAGTAGTACTTAAGCGCACATTTGTTGGCCACCCTTGTAACCCCTGTTTGTACCCCTTCGAGTCGTAGTGCATTAGAAAACACCTGTAAATGGATCAACCTAGATCTCCTGAACCCCTCCATAGATGACGCAGGATGAGAAAATATACGCGACCACCACCTCGTGCTTTCCTGCTCACAGGATCGTTCAATTCCTCATGCGAGCTGAATTAGCTCTTTCGATTCCTTCGTGGAATCTCTGCTAAAAACCCGATCCACAGGTCCTTTATTTACCCACACGGCTCTTCCACACTTAACCGTGAGCTTCCCCGACTTAATTTCGGGTTTC
>SNQJ01S0048950.1:0-14612 GCA_010110895.2 Picea sitchensis | reverse complement strand
ACCCGATCCATAGGTCATTTATTTACCCACACGGCTCTTCCGCACTTAACCGTGAGCTTCCCCGACATAATTTCGTGTTTCAGGGTTTCGTGATCCTTGATGTCATGAACCTCTATCCCCGCGATCTCTCGATCACTGATTTGTCGATGCGCTCTCTTTACACGTTATCCCTCCTGGCTAAGCTCTGGTCCATGTGACCACTTCTCATAAGACCGCACCCTTATATCCTTTTGGGGTTTCGGAATTTCAAATGTCGAAACGCACTTGCCCTCAAGATCCGCGATCCACCGAATCCCGATATGCTCCAAATTCTGATAGTCCCCTAGGCTAGACTTTTGGTCCACATGACCGTTATCTCACAAGACCGCAGCCTTGTCTCCTATCAGGGTTTCATGACTTCAAATGTTGAAGTGATTTTGCCCTTGACTTCCCCTATCTCTTGAAAGCCAATTCTCCGCTATGCTGACAGCTGGCCCCAAGTGGCACTTCCCTCCTTGTCGGGGTTTCGGACTTCGCGATTCCGAATTACAAGGACTTCGTGTCCAAGGGATTCCTGATATCCCGATCCCCAATTCTTCGATGTGGCTCTCCTATCGATGCCTTTCCCGAAGGCCTCGATCACTACCACGTGTCCTTTCAAGATGGACAACTCTGATCGTCTCTCATTGTTCGCGACTTCAAATGTCCCAGACGCCTCGTCCTCAGGACTCGCAAAATTCCGATCTCCGATGCGCCAATTTGGCTTCTTGTCAGGACTTTCCCCGATAATTTGGATCTCCTCCACGTACCCCCAACTGATGGATGGCTCTAATCCAATCTCGTTGTTTCGAAATTTCTGATACCTCAATGACAGAATCCTCTGTCAACTCAAAACCTCGGTAGCCGATATACTGACGGGTCACTCGATCTCCGCCACATGTCTCCACAAACGGACAGTCCAGATCAAATCTCATTGATTTGGGGCTTGAAGTGTCCCGACTTCCTCGACCTCGAGACCTTTGATTCCCCGAGTGTCGATATCCCGATGCTTGTCTCTCGTCGGGACTTTCACCCTCCTATTCACGAAGCTAAACCTCATGCAACTCCCAATCAATCTGACAGTTGTCGGGTACTTCGCTCTAGATCTGATGGTTCAGATCCGTTCTTCCTGTGCATTCCTCCTGTGCATCTCCGGGACGTAGAAACCAACGGTCCAGATCTCTTTTCCCCGCCGATCCGATGGCTACTGTGCCCTCCTAAGCTTGCGCACTCCTTCTCCCCAGACTTAGAATAAACTCCATGTTCCCAAAGGCCTCGACCTTTGTCTTCTCTTCCTCTGTGAGCTCTACAAAATTGAGTCCTCACCTGCACTCTTGATAACATTGTTCCTCCTAATCTTTCACTCCTTTCAAATCCTCAAAGGATTCTTCAACTCCTATGCCTCTGCGGAGTCTTTACGCACACACAGTGTTTTCTCTCCTGAGCTTATCACATGCTCAGACCCCTAAGGGATTTTATCTACAACTTCCTTCTCCCTCAGATGGAGAATATAATTCCCTCCTGGCAATCCTTCTACTCAAACAACCTCTTGCTGAGGCTGCAGGGTGTTCAGCAACCCTGTGAAGATCCCTCAGTGGATTATTCCTCTAAATTCCAGAACTCAAAGAGTTCTCTTCTCCTATGCATGTCTGCACACTGTCTCTATGCCCTCCTAGCAGAGTGTCTTCTTCCTAAACTTCCAACAGTTTTGTCTCCTTCTCCTGTGCACCTATGCACTTGCTCGATGCCCACTTGGCAGAGCTCTCAGAATCCTCAGTGATTTTGTTTTGTCCTGGACTTCTCAACATAAGTCTTCCTCTATGCACCGTTGTGCATGCACTCAATGCCCACCTGGAAAAGCTTCTCAGAATCCTTAGTGATTTTGGTCCTCCTTGAACCCACAACCGAGTTCTTCCTCTGTGCACTCCTTGCACCTGCTTAATTCCCACCTGGCAGAGCTCTACAGAACTCCTCAGAGCTTCTGTCTGCAACTGTGTCTTCTCCCACACAGCCTTGCCTCCAAGGTATTCAGCAACCTTGAGGTCTTCCTCGTGAGTTGTTGACTTCAGTTCCTATGCCTCAGCACGCCTTTGTCTGAACCCGCAACGTTCAGAAGTGCATCCTCTGTGCACAGCTCTCAGAACCCGCAGTGTTCTGTCACACCCTCCTGGTGTGAAGCCTCAAAGACCTTCAAGCCTGAAATCAAGAACTCCTGCAAATGCCTAACATACATCTACAACATACATTCATATCATAAAATACAACACTCACATACATCCATTCAACACAGAGTCATGCAGGAAAAACTGCTCTTTGTATTAAATATGGCAAATGCCTGTATTTACAAGGTGTTCCTGAGCATGGCCTGTAACAAGGTCTCAACTCTTCTCTTCTGCTCTCTACTCACAGATTCTCTCCTACCTCAACTTCTTCGACTTACTTCCAAAATGAGATACTCTAAATCTCTTTTACTTGAGGGGGCTCTTCGAGCACTTCCCTCCAACCTACCTACCCTATTCAATTACATTGAATGGGTTGTCTAGTCCGCTATCTGGATCTAGATCTCAGCCATTACACACATTAATGGCCGATCTACTCTACACCTGCACAAAGGCATGGATTCCTGGCTCAACAGCCTAAGCATTTAATTTACATTGAATTCAAATTTAGATGAGGTTGCGCCTCTCTTTTAGCGTGCGATTTGAATTCACTGGCGTGGCTGGCTGACGTGGAGAGATGCTCCTGCATCAATAGATAAACCAATTGTCCACCCAAATTTTATAGTTCCACCAAGAACAACACTTGGTGATCCAAAAAGGATCCAGAGAAGTCTAAGAACAACTCAGAACTCACAGAGGAAACTCAAAATGCTTAGAATGGCTCCAATAGATAGAGAAAGGGAAAAAAATCAAATTTAACAAAACTCAGTGAAAATGGTTTGATCGCGAAGAGTGCGTCGCAATATTTCCAACAGAACAAATGGATCATCAAATAGATTTATGGATTGAAAGATATTCGCAGTCAAAGTTTAGTCAACCTAGCCCAGTTAGTAGGGGATGAGTCAACATTCATACTGCTGACATCAACATCTGTACGGATGATGTCAACACTTGGAAAACACATGTGGCAGGAGCAGGGAAGTGACAAATGGAATTTTAATGTCATCATGACATCGGCATGATGACATGGCAACACCATAGGCCTCCATGTGTCACCCAGTTTTTAGCATTTTTGATCGATCCATGGACCAATCGGATCACGCCACATCGTAGTCCATATAGTATGTACGACGGATGTGGCATGATGACATGGAAGGGGGAAGTGTGGCCCAATTAGAGGCTTCCATGTGTTCCAATCAGGGGCAACGACGTGGCAAGAGAGAAATGCACAAGGACAGCCCGTGAATGAAATTTGAAAAAAAATAGTTGGTGGGTCCACCAAATCTAGGGGACCATGCCAACTATAGCCACAATTATATATCGTTGGAGAAATTTATAGAGCCACTACTAAATATAGTGGAATGGATATATATTTTATACACCATATAACAATACCAAACCAAAAGCAGAGTCTGCGGGACTTGACCCTAGAACCTCCACCATAACCTACGCCTTAATACATCTACCCCTAACAACTAGGCCGCGGGTACCACATGGTTTATAACACCCAATTTTATTATTAAAATGGAAATTATCCCAGCCATGGGGGATAAGGCGCACGGACCATATGACCTTTTGGGCATGCTTTTCAATGCAAGGTACAGTCATCATTGCAGGTTGGAGAGGACATGGAAACTGAGACAAAATTCTTCTTGGGCATGGGAGTGCCAGAGTTGGATCGAGGGGTGGAGATAGTCATTTTTGGGTAATTCAACGTCACGAATTCGGTGGTGTTGTATGCTTTCTTATCTGAGCATTATTTTTGCATCTTGATTTCAGAATGAGGTATACTTATGTATTTTTCCAAGTTCTTTTGTTGAGTTAATGAAAGAGCCTACCCATTTGAGAGCAGGGCCCAAAGACATAGTCCACCAAGGATGAACTTTGTTATCAAGTTTTTGTGTTCATATATGATGCTTATGTCTCTTCATTTTGATTTTTCTGATGAACTTTAATTTATGCTCATTTAATGCAATTTTTTATAAGTCATGATGAAAATATCCTAGATCATGTTGGTATCAGAACAGTCATCTTTGAATTGAATTGTTGAGTGTGAATTATTACTAGAGACAAGCATAAGAAGGGTTAAGTAACTCTTAATAATTTCAATCCCGAAGTTGGTCCTTCATCTCAAAGTAAGAAAATGGTAGAAGAGGACAAGCATGATGAACAAGAGAAAAACTTTCGCATGGTCTTTTATCGCATGTTAGAAATGGTCGAAAGAATGTATGGATATTACGAGAAGAGGATGAAGAAGAAAGGGAAGAAAAAGGAATCACATGAAGATAATGATGCTTCAATAAACCAAGGGGATAGAGGAGATCCTCCTAAGCCTTTGTCTTCTCCTTCAAGTTCTTGTTCTTCTTCCTCTAAGCATTCTCACCATTCTCAGCATTCTAGCCATAAAGCCTCTTTTAGGAAACCATTATTAAAGCTTGATGTAAAATTTTCTTTACCTATGTTTAATGAAGATGATAATCTTGAAAATCTAGATAATTGGATCCGACAGGTTGAAGTGTATTGTCGTGTCTAGCATATTGATGAAGACAAAGTTAAAGTGCAACTGGATTCTCTTCAGTTTGAAGGCACCGCTCTTGTATGGTGGGAGAGAAAGCTTCAAGACATAAGTAACTTTGGTAATATTATTTCCTCATGGTTGGAATTTAAATCAACGATAAGGAATAAATTTTATCCATTAGGGTATTTACATAAAGCAATGATGGAATGGCAAACTTTAAGTAAAATTAAAGGTCACATTGTACAAAGTTTCATAGAATAATTTAGGAAGAAATATCTTGCATTGAACATTCCTTTGGATTCTTATGAAACTTTAATGAAGTATATTGGCACACTTCATAGTTATATTCATCATACTTTTCTCTTGTTTAACCTCACTAGTCTTGACGAAGTTTGTGTGCATGCCACTCACCTTGAGAATAGGGGGAAACATGTATAAGAAGATCTCATGAAGAAACCTTCCAATATCCCACATAAGACTTTTAGGAAGTTTAAAAGGAAGGAAAAGAAGACCACCACAGTGACGAGAGGAGGAAAACTATCTTGCGCTCATTGCAAGAAGAGTGGTCACGATGAAGAACACTGTTGGAAACTACATCTAGAAGAGAAATTGAAACAGTTTGGTGGAAAGGGGAAGACAAAGATCGTTGCTACGATGAAGCAAGATATTGGTTCTGATTCAGGAGATGAAGGAGAGATCACAACGGTTGGAGTATAAAGTAAAGATTCTCTTCATGCTAGTTCAAGTTTCAATAATGAATCTCATGTTGATGAATGAAAGAGGAATGATCTATTCCATATAAGAGTTGTATATAAACATACTAAGATAGATACATTATTTGATCTGGTTTCCCAAGTAAACTTAATATTTGAAGCGCTTGTCAAGAAGATGGGTCTTGAAACGAAACCACATACGAAGCCTTATCCTCTTGGTTGGGTATGTGATAAAGAAAAACTTAATGTCACCAAACAATGTAGGATCAGATTTGCTATTTATTCAAAGTTGATTGATGAAGTGGATTTGTATGTTGTACCACTTGATATATGTGGCATAGTGTTGGGAAGTCCTTATATTTATGATAGAAAAGAAGTCTTCTTTCATCATGAGAACAAATACCACCTTACTAAAGGGGGCGTGGAATATATTGTTAGATCTTATAGCATGATAGTAAATACAACACTTGTTAGTGCAGGGAAAATGAAAAGATTCATAAACACTAATAAGAGATATGTACTCATGGTTGTCAGAGAGAAAGATGTCAGGACATCCAACGCTTTCCAAGGGTGTGATCCATCTCATAAAAAGGAATTAATTGATATTGTTTCTAAGTATGATGATATTTTTCAGGAACCAAATGGATTACCTCCTAAGAGGGAAATTGAACATGATATACATCTTCAGCAAGATTCTCCTCTTCTTAATGTGGGGATGTACAAGATGTCATTTGTGTATATGACATAGATCAAGAAGCAGGTACAAGGATTATTGGATCAAGGGGTCATCAAGCCTAGTTCATCTCCTTGTGGTTGTCCGATCGTGATGGTGCCAAAGAAGAATGAAACATGGCGAATGTGTGTCGATTATCGGGCCTTAAATAAAATCACAATGAAAAATAGATATCCTCTTCCTCGTATAGATTATTTAATTGATCAATTGAAGAATGTTGTTTATTTCACTAAGTTGGATTTGTGAAGTGGATATCATCAAATCAGGGTCGCGGACTTATCATGCCCTCGACTCCTATTTATACTAAATTTATCTACCAAAAGAAAAATCTAGAGGAATATCTTCTAGAAGAGGAATCTTCTATTAGGTATTCTTACATTTGACTTATTCTTCCTTATTTCTAGGCCTTATTAATATTGGCCTTTATTAGATGGAAAACATATTATTATACCTATGTGAGGGGTTAGGGAGGTTAGGTCCCTAACAATAGATAAGGTAATATTCATATTTTCCAGATAGTCCGACCCCCTTCTACCTTCTAGAGAATGAATAATGCTCCCCAAGAATGAATTTTCCCCTCGAAATAGACTAAGTCAAACAATATATATTGAATTCCTTCAACTCGACACTTGTCACCTTCAGAAGTAGCTTTAGCCACTTTGTGACTCGTTCCCTACCCTTGGGAACTTAGGATAAATAAATATCCATAAAATACACTTTTCTAGAAATATTAATAAAATATTCCCTAGGACTTAAGTCCTGCCCCCTTTTTCCCTTTTTTATGGTAGAGTTATCCCCCTCTCTCTCTTTTTTTGATCTATCTACGTGCAACAATGTGATATTATTATTAAGTGTGATTATATTTACATGGCTAGCCGCATTGGCCTATTTTCATCCTGAATCACCAGCCTCATAACCACACAGGATCTCCAACCTCAATACATAGACATCCACACACACACACACACACAAACCAACTCGATGTGCACTTCCAGGTAACCTTGCAAACTTACCCAGGTGCGCACAACACTATGAAATTTGCACACCCTTCCCTTGATTTACATTCTCCCACACTTACTTAGGTATGCACAACAGTATTAAATGTCTGCACCCTTTCTTTGATAACAATTCCCTATGCACTACTCAAGTGTGCACAAAACCAAAACTTGGTGCCAATGGCTCACCAACCTATATGTACATTTACATTTATAGTTGGTACCAACGGCTCACCAGCCTATATGCACATTTAAATTTACAATTGGTACCAACGAATCACCAACCTATATGTACAATTACAAAAGGGTTTGGATTAGGGACATTACAAATTGGTAGTTGTGATAGTGTTTACAAGTTCCTGTGATTTATGCACTTATCTTTATGTTGCGCAACATGCATTATCAAATGCACATACAATTTTATACTTATAATGATATAATATTTCCTCATTCAAGTATGAATCTGTATTGTATTGCATTAGATCTGGTGATGTGTCCTCACTGACTGACTTTATCACACACAAGTCTCGACTGCACTTCCGGTGAGACCTCTATCCTATAGATTTTAAAATTGTAGAATTATTTACTACAAATAGATTTTCAATAAAATAACAGAACATATACAATAGAAAATACATACATTACACAAAGAGTTTTCCCCTAGAAACCCAAATCGAGAAAACCAACATATTCTATATTCATTCACATCATACATTGTTTACAATACAATATACATATAGGATCCCATAGAATCCAAAACCCTAATCCAATAAATCAGATTAGTCAACAAACCTAATTGCTTAATTTGAAATAGAAAACCATCGACGAAAACCATGTGTCGATAAACCTCCCAAAAATGGATGCAAAAAACCACCATTTTTTTTTCTAGGGGCACTGCCCCCGACACCCTATGAAGGGAAGCTCTTTCCCCCCTATGACCCCTTGTAAAATGGGGTGCTCTGCCTCCCTATAACCCCCCTACACACCCGATGCAACATAGACAGTAGTTCTAACCATGCAAAGAATATAACACATACCCAATTTTCTTCCCCTTGTTGTTTTCTTTGCATACAAAGGGTTACAAGGTTACATAGTCAACAATCCAGGGCAAAAATTCCCATAGATCCTCTACACCAAGATAAATTCTCAGTGCTCATATATTTTTTTAATGAGTATGCAACATTCTTCAAAGTGTCCACCTTCATCAACAACACCTTATTTTCTTCAACCATGTCTCTCACAAAGTGATATTGAACATCAATATGCTTTGTCTTTGAATGATAAGTTGGGTTCTTCACTAGAAAAATTGCACTCTAACTGTCACAATCTATCCTTACAACTTGTTGTACTAACCCAATACCTAAACACAATATTTGTAACCATATTGCTTCCTTGGTTGCATGAGTGGATGCCATGTATTCAACTTCTGTATTTGAAAGTGACACTACAAACTATCTTTTGCTCATCCAACTGAGTTCTCCTCCAAATAGGTTAAACACATACCCGCTTATAGATATCATACAAACCATATCTCCAACCCAATGTACATCTACAAAGCCATGTATTTCAAACACTCTGTCCAAACCTGGTCTTCCTTGGTAGCACAATCCATAACTAGTAGTGCCATGCAAATACCTGAAAACTCTCTTTACTGTTGTCCAATGCTCCATCTTTGGTTTTGACATATACCTGCTCAAAACTCCCACTGCATGTGCAATGTTCTGTCTAGTACATACCATTGCATACATCAAGCTACCAACCACACTCACATATGGAACAAGAGACATGTCCTCCTCCTCTTCTTATGTCTTGGGACACCGATCCCTAGATAACTTTACACCTATGAGAATAGGTACCGTGATCAGTTTACATTCTTTCATATTAAACCTCTCCAATATTGTCTCAACATGTTTTCTCTAATTTAACCAAAGTTTTCTATTTTTCTAATCTCTTTTAATTTCCATTCCCAAAATGAAATTTCCAGCACCAATATCCTTCATGTCAAATTTAGAGGACAACTGAGTTTTCACATCTTGGATAATCTTATTTTTGTTTCCTATCAGCAACATGTCATCCACATACAAGACCAAATAAATCAAATGATCACCATTTAATTTGAAATAGACATAGTGATCCTCTTTGCTTCTTGTGAAGACAAGTCCCAACATATAAGTATCAAATATTTTATACCACATCCTTGGTGATTGTTTTAAACCATGCAAGGAATTTTTCATCTTGCATACAATCTCCTTCCTTCCCTTCACAACAAAGCCTTATGGTTTCTTCATGTAGATTTCTTCTTCTAGATCCCCATGTAGGAGTGTTGTCTTCACATCCATCTATTTTATTTCAAAATCTAACACAACAACAAAATATAAAATAAATCTAATGGACATTAACTTGGAAACAGGAGAAAAAATATCACCAAAATCAATTCCCTTAACCTAGGAATAACCCTTTGCTACTGACCAAGATTTATATTTCTACACTTTTCCTTTTGCATTCAACTTATTTTTAAATACCCATTTGTTGCCAATGGGATTTATTCTAGTCGACATATCCACTAGATGTCAAACCTCATTCTTATCCAAGGTTTCCATTTCTTCGACCATGGCCTTTTTCCAGAGTTTTCCATCCTATGAATCCACTGCCTCCCTAATAGTTCTAGGATAATCATCGGTAATAAATAAAGAAAAATTTGAATGGAAATCAGGTGGAGTATGAGGATATTCTTCTTATGATTATGAGGATATTTTTCTTCTGATTCATTTTCTTCTGTAGAGTCTGATTCATCATCCTTTGACTCAAACTCTATTTTCTTTGGTTCTGCCTTACTTGGTAGGATTTCTTGTTTGAAAACATCTTTGATTTCTCTAAATACCACATCTCGGATGTACACAACCTTCTTAGTTTATGGGTTCCAAAGCTTATAACCTTTGAGACCATATTTATACCCAATAAACATGAACATAGGCCTCACATCCAAATACCTTGAGATGTGTGAGAGAGGGTTTCTTACCATTCCATACCTCATGTGGAATATTTCCATCCATTGTTGATGAGGGTGATCGATTGAATAGGTAACATGCAATACCCATTGCCTCTTCCTAGAATTATTTCCCTAACTCGACACCACTAAGCATGCACCTTGATTTTTTCATCAACATCATGTTCATCCTTTTTGAAACTCCATTCTGTATTCTTCTTCCTTTCTATATCGCATTTCTTATAGAATTATTCAAATTCATTCCTGCATAACTCTCCATCATTATCCATCCTCAACACCTTAATCTCTATTTGATTCTCAACAAGAGCCTTAAACTCTTTAAACTTGTAAAAGAATTCATATTTATTCCTGAGGAAATATATCCAAGTATTCCCCGAGAACTCATCTATAAATGAGAAATACTACACAGATTTTCTCAATCATGGAACCAACATAGGTCCAAACACATCACTATGCACTAGCTGTAAAATTCCTTCTGCCTTGTTGCATCAAAGGGGAATCTTACCCAATTCTCCTTCCCATATGCACAATGTTCATAGATATAAAAATCCATAGAGTAGTTAGAAATACCTTCAACCATACCTTTACCGTGTAGTAGTCTAAGACCCTTCTCTCCAATATGCCCAGTCTTTGATGCCACATCATAACCTTTTCTCCAGAGACTATAGCAGTTTTTTATTCTTCAACTCCAATATCAAGAACAATGGAACTATTACACCCATCACTAATAGTGCTTCCTTTTAGCTTATACATAGTTCCAATCCAAACTCCCTTTAGCAACACCATTGTTCCTTGAACCATCTTGCAGGTTTATTTTTCAAATATTGTTTTTACCCCTGCATTGTCCATTTTCTTATAGAAATCAAATTTATGGCCAATTCTAGGATGTGTATAACACCAGGAAGTGTTCTAATCCTTCCATCTATGATCCTCAACTTGACTCTTCCTCGTCCTATGATTTTGGTTGTCGATTCATCACCTAGGAAAACATTACCTCCATCATACCTTTCATATTTACAGAACCACTCCCTGTGGGGAGTCATATGAAAGGATGCACTTGAGTCAACCAACCATGCCTCATGATTTGCATGTGTACTTGAAGAAGCCAACTACACATCCCCTCCTTCTTCCTTAGAGGTCTTTTCTTTTGTAGAGGTAGCACCTTCAAATCCATTCACTCTCTCAACGCTTTTGGATCTACATTGCTTCTTGAAGTGCCCTTATTTTCCACATCTCCAACATACCTTTACAAACTTTTCAGGTGATTTAGATCTACCCTTAGACTTAGATCTCCCACTTGAGGACTTAGATCTATTTCTTTCCTAGGAGAGTCCTCTTGCAAATAATGCATTTGTTCTTTGTCCTTCCATGTTCTTTCATCTCATATCCTCCAACAACAAGGATGAGACCACATCATCGAAACTCAAGGTAGTTGTATTACTACCTATGGCCACAGCCAGAATATCCCACGAGTCTGGTAAAGAGAACAATAAACTAATACATGTATCTTCATCTAAAATTTTAATCTCAACAGATAATAACTAACTTACCATAGTATTGAAGGATTTTGGATGCTCTGTCATTGAGTCTCCATCTCTCATCCTCAGGTTATGTAGATTCTTCCGCAGGAACAATTTATTTACTAGGGAATTAGACTAATACAAATCCCCCAACATATCCCATGACAAATTCATTGTAGATTCTCCTTACACATTCAATAATACTGAATCTGAGAGGCACAATCAGATTGTGCTCTTCACCTTCTGATCCAAATTTTCCAGTCATCTAATGACGTTCCTATAGGTGCAGTACCTGGATCCACCATGATCCACTAATCTCTTTCTATCAATAAATATTCCATCTTGAGCTTCCACAACTCAAAACGTTTCCCAATAAATTTCTCGAACTCTATTTTCGAATTGCTCGCCATTTCTTTTCACCTGAAGAGTCAATATCACAGATCTCCCACTGTAACAAGGCCTATCACAGTCCTAATCCAAACCACTGAACACAAAGGTGTCCCCCTGAAGCCAATAATTTCTCTGATACCAAATGTAGATTTTAACCTTGTACAATTATTTACTGCAAATATATTTTCAATAAAATAACAGAAAAGATACAA
Organism: Picea sitchensis; assembly: GCA_010110895.2. NCBI lineage: Eukaryota > Viridiplantae > Streptophyta > Pinopsida > Pinales > Pinaceae > Picea > Picea sitchensis. Next base: position 2,347 of record SNQJ01S0048950.1, on the reverse strand, counting down.
TGGAAAATACACACATTACATTGAGATTTTTCCCCTGGAAACCCAAACCAGGAAAACCAACATATTCTATATTCATTCACATAATACATTGTTTAAAATACAATATACATTTAGGATCTCGTAGCATCCAAAACCGTAATCCAATAACCCGTATTAGTCAACAACCCTAATTCCTTAACCAGAAATAGAAAATTGTGTGCTGATAAACTGCCCAAAAATGGACGCAAAAAATCGCCATTTTTTTCAGGGGCACTGCCCCCGCCCCCTTTCACACTCGGTGCAACATATACACTATTTATAACCATGCAAAGAATATAACACATACCCAACCCTTCCCTTGCGGAAGGTTGAATAAGTCAGTGCTACTAGATTACAACAATATCTTTGTTGGTAACCTTCAAGAACCCTGGTCTCCAATTGAGGACCAACACTAGACACCTCATATTATCTTCCCTAAGAACCTTAAATTGCATCCTTATTCACATGTTTCGTCCTAAAAACATTAGTGGAAGCCATATAATATGATATGTTAAGAAATGTAATCAAATGGTACCAAGCATGAGCATCCATCCATCCTAGTGAAAATGTAGACATGGAGTCCAACTACTTATTTTTCACTTGATCTTAATTTTGGTTGCTCCTTTGTTCCATGTCATTGTGTTACTCTAGTATCTCTATGCATTGTTTTTATTTCTCAATCTTTTGGTTCCATATTGGTCCATAGTAAGTTTTTTTATGCTCATGACCTTGCCTTGATGATTGTTGTTTCTTCGAGTGGTGTGGGTGGTAATATACAACAACCTTAGCTAGTGGCACTTCTTTGTTTGGCTCTTCAACCTGTGGTTCCTTTAAGGAATGCAAATTTGTAGATTCTTATTTTTTATGCCCTTTTTGGTACTTCATGTGCCACCTAGGGCCCTTCTTATTTGGTAAGAGAAATATCTCGTAGTTTGATTTTCTTTCTTGTACCAAAGATTCATAAAATTATTTTGCACATTAATATTAATTGTACCAACTAAATCTATCTAAGAATAATATCCACATCATTCATTTCTATAGCATGAAAATAAGAATGAAAAACATAATATCCATAGAAACTTTCCAATATTTACAAACTTGAACAATCTCACCCTCAAGTTGTGTGCTTTAGATATGTTTTGTAGGTAACTACAATTTTTTAGCCTAGCCAACATTGATGAATGTATGCTTGTAGCTAGGGTTAACCTAAATAATGACCTTATCCTACTGAATACATCCATGAACTTGTAATACAGAGGTTGCACCTGCAAATAAACCCTTAGTCGTCTCATTATCCTTCTTCACATCATAATACCACCTGTCTAAAAAGAATTTCTCATATTCTTCATTTTAAAGTGTCTTTATCTCTTCCTCTTTAAGTTCATATGGGTCCTTCGATATGCATGAAATTTTTTAAGAAACCATATTTAAATTAAAGTGTACAAACCTTTGCGAGTCTTATGAACTCCTACAATTCCAACAAAAAAAGTTTAGCGATATTTTTATGAAAATATTCAAATTTCTAAGGATTTTATATAGTTTCTAGAAAATTTTGGCAATTTTTAGAGTAAAATACCTTTATCCTATATAATTTGGGTGAATCATTTAGAACAAAATGGGAAATGACGAATCCTTTTTTGGGGAAAAACATGGAAAATTATCCCATGGGAAAAATTTATCCCCTAAAATTTTCCTTAGTGATATGCTAGTGTCATCCATTAGGTTTTTGTATAAACAACTTATCCATGTGATTGGGGCTTGTTTCTTATAGTCCTTTATGTATTCTTCAATACTAGGACCATAATTTTTCCCTATAAAATACATCATCATCATTATAACCCAAAATATAACTAGGGGTTTGAAGACATAACTTACTCTTCAATGGTGTTCCTTTGTGCAACTAAGATTTTAAGGAGACAAAATTGGAATAAGTATAACTAACTCAATATTGACCAGAATCTCTATTATGGAAACAATTATTAAATGCCACAACCACTTTGAATCTACTAGCATTGATCTGGCGTTGATTTGAACAATCTATCAAAATATCTCTACTCTGCAATACTTGTGGCCATCATTAAAAAAACCATAAAATGGTTGGTTTTAAATTAGTGATATATTCACTTCTTAGACTCTGTTTTGAATGGTTTGGTTTTTGAAATTAGGTATTTTTCCAAGAGGAAATGAAATTTACACTTGGTTTCTTTAGATTCTATACAAAAAGATATGAGAATGGATCTGAGTGTCATGACCCTCTTTCCCCCCTTTAAACTCTACAAAAAGAAAAAAGAAAATCTTCCTTTTTGGCCTTATATTGAACCTTGATATA
>SNQJ01S0048949.1:154396-178880 GCA_010110895.2 Picea sitchensis | reverse complement strand
TCCTAGTACAACATCTACACCACCCATGGGTATAGCAATCATTGGACTATTAATTACATATTCCCCCATAGTAAGATTGATCTTATTGCATTTTCCTGAGCAATTGATAGTTCCTCCACCTGCAATCATTACTTGAAACTCTAGCACTAGATATACAAAGCAATTGAGAGCTTTGACTAATTTATAGTGAATGAAATTATGAGTACTGACAGAATCAATTAGGACTATTACCTTTTTATTTTTGATGTATCCTTAGATCTTGAGGGTTTGAGGAGTGCTAATTCTAGCCAATGCATTACACGATATCATGGGAGTCAACTCTTCAGACAACATTGCTTCTACGTTTTCATCTTAAGATGGTTCTTGTTCTTGTTCTTCTTCCTCTTCACAATCTATGTAGAATATTTTCTTCTCACCACACTTATGTCCCTTACTGTACTTGCTGTCACAATTAAAGTATAAACCTTTTTCTTTTCTTTCCTCCAATTGTTGAGGTGTCAACCTTGTAGGTTGAGGTATTTTAGAAGAAGGAACATGGTTCTCTCTATAGATGTTAGGATTATTCCTTCTAGTATCCATAGCCATATTTTTACTTTCAACATTTCTTGCCGCTTTAAATGCATTCTCCAATGACTTGGGTACCCAAAGGAGAACCTCACGTTGAATGTTATCCTTTAAAGTTCCTATAAATACATCAATCAAGTGCTCATCTGAAATATCTATTACCTTTATATTCAATCTTTGGAAGTTTTCAATGTGCTCGGTAACTGAAGCCTTTTGCTTGAGATTTATTAATTGGCTAAAGAAGGTATTGCTCCTTGTATCCTCATAGTGTTCTATCATTTCTTCCATGAAAATTGTCCAAGTGATGAGTGATTTGTGAGAACGAAGCCATTGATACCATACAAATTGATTGGGTTCTAAATATAAAGAAGAAATTCATACCTTTTGTGTATGTGGCACATTATGTAGATCAAAGAATTGGTCCATTTGAAGTATCCATGTGATTGGGTCCTTGACATAAAACTTCCTCATATCGATCTTAGGAACTTGGTTGGTGTTCAACCCAAAGTTGGAGTTTCTCCATTATTGATTCAACTTCCTTGTGTCCTCATTATGACTCATGACGGTTCTCCAACTTCACATGGCCATAACTCTCTAACCGTGAGGATTTATGTGACGTTCTACATACCACCGGAAATGCCATGACATTTACTATCCATATAGAATGGTCTTACCTAAAAATATATCAAAACTCATACCATTACCATAAAACAAAATTTGGTCCATTACTCAAACCTTTGTGCTACCGAAATTCACTACTAGACTTTATTCAAGGGTTGACATCAATGACAACCAACCCAATTAATTAAAAATACCCCCCTTTGAAATTGATGGCAACACTCTGATGCAATACTGAAGTCATATCATGCATGATCCCCATGTGACCATCGTTCCCCTTGGAACCATGCCTCTGTGTTTTTCATATGATAAATCTCTCCCCCTTCATCTTCAATGGAAAATGTATATTTCCATCCGAGGATACTCCCCATAACTAAAATGTCCTTGGGGATACTCCCCCTGACTGAAATCTTCCTGAAAATGATCTCCTGACCTAAAATTTCCTCTTTATGGTGCTTCCTCATGTAAATCTAAGACATATAAGATAAGGATTCAAAAGAATTCATTTTGGAGTAGAAATTACTCTGTGTCTCTCGCAAAGATACTCAAAGGCTTCCCATGGAAGCGGTTTTGTAAAGATGTCTTCCACTTGTTCTTTTGTGCCCACATATTCAACTCTGATGTTCTTCTCTACAACCTGTTCTCGTAGAAAGTGATACTTTATTGGAATGTGCTTCGTCTTGGAGTGCATCACTAGGTTATTTGATATACTGATGGTGCTTGTATTATCACAATATATTGGAATGGGCTCATCATAATCAACTTGTATATCTGTTAGAGTTTTTTCATCCATAAAACCTATGTACAACATGTTGCTGCTACAATATACTCTGCCTCGACTATAGATAAGGATATTGATGATTGTTTCTTACTTAACCATGATACTAAGAACTCACCCAAGTAGAACGTTGATCCACTGGTGCTTCATTGGTCATCAATGGAACCTTCCCAATATCCATCTATGTAGGCAATAAGTGATAGATCCTTTATTTTTGGATACCATAATCCAAACTCTTTTATTCCTTTGAGATATCTGAAAATCCTCTTCACTGCTAATACATGTGATTCCATTGGTTCTTCTTGAAATTGTGACACCTATCCATTTTCCTGCATTACATCTGGTCTAGATGTTGTCACATATAGTAAGCTACCAATCATTGACCGTCATTTCCTCTATTATGTATACTTTGAATCATCATCTTTGCTCAACTTGCAACTGGTTTGCATAGGAGTGGTAATTGGTTTGCAATCTTCCATTCTGAACCTCTTTAGCATTTCTTTGATATACTTAGTTTGAGAAATAAAAATTCCTTGGTTTCTTTGATGTATCTAAAGACCCAGAAAGAAGGATAGTTCTCCAAGTAATGACATTTCAAATTCATTCTGCATATCCTTTGCAAATTTCTAGCTTAACCTGTCATCAATACTTCCAAAAATAATATCATCAACATAAACTTCAATTAATAAAATACTATCTTGATTTACCTTGATGTAGAGGTTGTTTTATGCACTTCATTTTCTGAACCTTACATGTTGTATATATTTATCCAGTCTAGAGTACAATGGTCTAGGAGTTTGTTTTAGGCCATACAAGGACTTCCTCAATTTACACACATAATTTTCATTCTCTAACAACTAAAATTCTTCTGGTTGTTCAATGTAGACTTCTTCTTCAAGTTCCTCATTCATAAAAGATGATTTCATGTCCATTTCATACACTTTAATATTCTTGGAGCATGCATAAGCTAGGAGCAATTGGATTTCTTCCATTTTGGAAACTCGAGAAAATGTCTCTTCAAAGTCGATTCTTTCAACCTGTGTGTATCCTTGACATACCAATCTAGATTTGTTCCTTGTAACATGTTTATCTTCATTCAATTTATTTCTGAATACCCACTTTGTGCTAGTCACATTCTTATTATTTGGTCTTGGAACCAATTCCCAAGTGTCATTCTTCTCTATTTGATCCATTTCTTCATCCATGGCCTTATTCCAAAACTCATCCTTGCTGGACTCTTCAAAAACTTTTGGTTCAATTGTAGATGAGAGTGCTAGGTGCATTTGTTCTAGTGAACAAATTCTTCCTCTAGTCTCAGTTCCAGCATCTTTGATTTTGATAATTTGATCTAATGGATGATTATTTTGTACTCGTTTGCTAGGTGTCTTTGGAGGAACTTTTTGAACTTTCTCTTCTACTTCTGTTTCATCCTCTTCAACTTCCCCTTCTATTTTTTCTTCATATTCTCCTTCTTCTTCGTAAAGTTGTTCCATTGATTCACTTTCTTCTTCCTTTAATTCACATCCACCTATTTCAACAATTGTTACATTGATGCTTTCCACAAATTTGTTCAACTTCAAATTGTAACACTTGTATTATTTCCTTGTACTTGAGTAACCAACAAGTACTCCTTTTTCCACATGAGAGTCAAACTTTCACATTCTTCCATCTTCTCTTTTGATGTAGAATTTGCTTCCAAATACTCTGAAGTTCTTCACATTTTTCGATCTTCCTTTCCATAGATCGTAGGGAGTTTTGTCAGTGTTGTTTTTGAAAATTACTCTATTTTTAATGTGAAATGTTCTATGCACTGCATGTTTCCAAAAGATATCCGTCAATTTGGAATCTATTGACATTATTTGAGCCATTTCCTGTATTTTCCTTTTCTTTCTTTCAACAACTCCATTATGTTGAGGTGTCCTAGCAATGAAGAATTGTCTTTTTATTCCATGCTTGTTGCAGTAGTCCATAAATTCCTTTGAAGTGAACTCTCCTCCATTATTGGATCTCAAACATTTGATTTTTGAATCCATTTGATTTTCAACCATTTCCTTGTAGATATTGAAGTTTTCAAAAGCTTCAGACTTATTCTTGAGAAAGAAAATTGTAGTGATTCTTGTATAATCATCAACTAATAACATAAAGTATTTCTCAACTTTTAAACCCCTTGTTGTAGTTGGTTCAACTAGATCAGTATGTACAATTTTCAGTGGTCTTGTTGTTGAATACTCTTTTGATTTAAACCTGATCATTGTTTGCTTTCCTTGTTGAAACTGCTTGCATAAAGTGTTAGTTGGTTTTGTAATCTAGGGCATTTCTTTAACTGCTTCCTTTTTGTTGACTTTGATAAAGTTATCAAAGTGTATGTGACCCATTCTTCTATGCCATAGTTGACTTTCATCTTCTTTTCCTAGACAACACTTTTCATTTCCAATTTCACCTAGTACATATATGTTGTTTGAAGTTCTTGCAACTATTGCAATCAATTTTCCTGAACCTTCTTTTGTTATCTCACACTTTTGTGAATCGAAAGTAACTTTATGAACTTGGTCAAACATTTGAATCGCACTTAGAATATTAGGTTTCTTATCTTCTAATATTAGAACATTTTCTACCTTGGTATTCTTGTTTCAAATTTTGACTGTGCCTTTTCCAATGACTTTAACTGAATCATCATTTCCGAAGGAGATTGATCCATCTCTTTCCTTTCTTAATGTAAGAAACTTGTCTTTATAACCTGTCATGTGTTTTGAACAACCAATGTCAACATACCAACCACATTTCTTCTCCTTACCCTGTAGAGCGAGTGTGCATTCTTCATTGCTATACTGATTCTTATTTCTTATCCATGTTCACTTTTGAGGTTCCTGTCTGTGACTGTTGTTGTTCTGTTGTGGTTCTCTAGGAGGAACTGTCATAATAAAATATTTGTCCATGTGTCCAAAGTTGTTACACTTGTAGCATTCCACTTGAGTGATCAATGATTCAAACCTATTGTAACTTCTTCTCTGTGTTTCTCTAGTCCTTCTTGGATAACCGTTTTGTGTATGACTTTCAAATTTGTTTATGTTCCTACTGTTAGCTCTGCAATTCATAAATTTATGTCCAAAATTATTACATGCATAACATAAACCAAAAAAGATAGTTTGATAGCTGGAATTTGAGGATCTTATGAATGGATTTTCTCTTCTAAATCCTTCTTCTTCCTATGGCCTATCTGTTAGTTGTTAATTATGAAATCTGAATCTTCTCGGTGGAGTGTACCTATAATATTCCTTGTATATCTTCCTATACCCTTTGATTGTTTTTGCATAGCTTTTTGGATATGTTTCTTGCTCTGTTGTTTTAGAGCTTGATCCATTTTCTATCTGATTGTATCCAAGTCCAGACTTGTCATGATGAGGTTTTTGATTGTTGATAATGTCATCCAAAACTTTTGAGCTGTTCTGCATATTTTTATTTTGAATATCCTTTCTTAATGTGACAATCTCTACTTCCAAATTTCCAATGATCCTCTCTCTTTCTTATAGCTTTTCTTTGATTTCTTCTTCAACTATTTTATCTTCTTCTATTTGAACCTTCAAATTTGTGATCATTTGTTCTAGTTCCTGAGTGTCTTCTTTCTTGTCTAGTTCCTCTTGTAGCTTTTTTTTTTCTTCTTTTCTCTTCTTATAACTTTTATGGCACACACCAATTCTTTTCGGTAGTCAACTTCTACCTCTTCATATTCTTCTTCGGTGTATTCTTTGTCAGAGTCTTCTACTACCATGAATAAAACTCTTTTTGTCTCATTGTCACTGACTTCATTTTCATTTGATGATGAGATGTCTTCTTTGGTGCATAATCTTTTCTTGAAAAATTTATTTGTGGTTCTTTTTCCTATATATGTTTGTTTTCTATTTGACTAATATTCTTCATTCCTCTTCTTTTTCTTATGAGGACATTTTATAAGCTTCTTCTTTTATATCTGGATTTTCCAATTCAGTTCTCATTTCATATGCTGTGAAGATTCCATGTAGTTCATCCATGCTTATTGAGTCTATATCTGGTCTTTSTTCTAGTGCTGATATCTTAAGATYAAATMTCATAGAGAGACATCTTAGTACCTTTTGAACAATTACATATTCTTTAATTTATTCTCCCAATCCTATGATTTCATTTATTATTTCATCGACTCATAAGAAGTAAGTTGCAATATCCTCATCTTCCTTCATATTTAKTTGTTCGAACTGACCTCTGTAAGTTTGAAGCTTTGCTACTTTGACTTTTGAATCTCCTTCATAAATATTTTTAAKCTTGTCCCAAATCTCRTTAGCGGATTTACAATGTATAAATTTGGTGTATAATGATTCACAAAGACCATTCAAAAGTGCATTTGTGGYTTTGGAATTATTTTTCCTGAGTTTTATTGTTGTTTCATTTGTYGGTGGAACTGTTGGTTCTTTGTATCCATCTACAATTGATTGCCAAATTTCAAATCCATGTGCCTGTATATATGTCTTCATCCTTTTGCTCCAAAATGCATACTTTTGTCCATAAACCTATGGTATTCCATTTTTATACATGTTGTTTCTCTCCATGATCTACCTTTTAGTGGCTAAACTGATTTCTGAAGGAACTTGCTCTGATACCAATTGTTAGATTACTGAGAGGGGGGGTGAATTGGTAATAGAGAAACTCAATCCTTTTTAACCATATAATGCAAGAATTATATTAGTGTAGCATTATCATCCAATAATTGCAGAGTAAATAAACAATGAAAAGATGAACAATCATACACATACACAGTACACCAGTGTTTTTACATGGAAAACCAAAGAGGGAGAAAACCACATAATGTTTTTTCTTATATTTCTTGAAGAATTACATTCATTGGAAGCACCAACTTACTTTGTTTTCTAGATGCAACTGGAAGGAGGCTCCAACCCCCTAGTTTCTTATCTTACAACCCGAGGGAAGCTCCAACTCCCCAATTCTATGGCTACAACCGGAAGGAGGCTAAAACCCCCTAAGTTCTCCAGCTACAACCACCTATCCTTGCCCCATCCAACTTCCCTGAAATATAAATTCCAAATGTAGACAACCTGTCACTCATTGAATCAACCACTGCCACTGCCAACCTATACCAATAACCTGTGACAACCTTTACCAATCAGCCTGTACCAAACAACTTGTACCAATAACCTGAACCAACATGTACCATGCATCAAACATGCATCAATATTGACTCATCAAGATGTACCAACATCATCAACTATACACCTCAGGTATGTGCCAACTCATAAACTATACACCTCAGGTATGTGCCAACTCATCGGCTACTTGTCCCAAGCATGTACCTAACATGTACCTCAACCATATACCAAATACATACACGAATATAACCATCAAAAGTTATCTAACAATTCATCACTCTATCCATATACAAAATACCATAAACCTTTACATCAAACCATTTTTCACAACCTCACTGTTATGTAGTCTTAAGATGAACCAACAACTTCAGGAACACATCACAGCCAAAAAAACAATACCCATATGCCAAATACCAAAAATAAAATACCAACTGTATCCATCAACAAATCTGATATATGCAACAATACTGAACATCCAATACCATCTCAAGAGCTAAAACCTAGCTCACAAAACATACCTCAAACAAGATGTTCCATATCTCTCATAAATAGAACCCAACCATGTTGCTGCTATGATTTTTCTACCGCACTTTTTCTACGGCAATTTTTCTGCCGTGATTTTTCTTCCGCACTTTTTCTGCCGTGATTTTTCTCTCACACCTTTTTCTGCCGCACTTTTTCTGCCACGATTTTTCTTCCGTGATTTTTCTACCACACTTTTTCTGCCGCACTTTTTATGGCACACTTTTCTCTATCAATAATACCTGCCCAAATAACCTTTCACAAAATAGATAGTCAATTATATTCAAAAGGTTCAAGTGTGATTAAATGAGAGATCCTTGCCTCTTATTTATACTTTCATTTAGCATCCCACTTTCCTTATTTTAGGGAGTTCTGCATTAACTTTATTATTTAAATAATTTCTTTTGCAAACACTTTGACTACTTTGACATTTTGGGGCTTCTAGATGACTCATAGAGAGTTCTCCAACTTCACATGGCCATAACTCTTTGACCGTGAGGAGTTATGACACAAACACGCCTCCCAGCACGTCCGCTCCCACCACGACCTTCTTTTCATTAGGCCTGAAGAACTGGATTTCTCTTCAACTTCCTATCGGAAGTTCTCGGGACCCACAGAATGCTCTTTGTGATCTCCCTTCTTCAACTCGGGAAATATGACTTCGCGTGGTCGCGAGTCTCACCGACACGGATCCAGGTTTTACAAGTCTCCGAAACCCGATATGGATGGCCACCTATCCTCCGTTCTAGCACTTGGGACCCACGCTCTAGTAGTAATCGAGAAATCGCGAGTCGGAGTTTCGCGATTTCAAATGCGCCGGTTCACAGATCTTCCAAAACTACGAACCCCAATGCGCGATGACACATGTTCCCTATCACACCATTCGGGGCCCACACTTTGACTATCGAGATATCGCATTTCGCGATATCGCGTTTCACGATATCGCGGTTTCTAGTGTGACGGTACCCTGGTCCTCAGAAACCCCAAAATGCCGAACCCTGATTTCTTTGGATCCTTTGACACGTGGCCTGACGACGAATGGTTCTGATCTCGTCGGGAAATCATGAATCACAACTTCAACACGTAAGAGTTCTATGTCTCCAGGAACTCCGAAACCCCGATTCACGACCCTCTCGGATCTTCCGACACGTGTCTCTATTGAGATCAACGGCTTCGATCCCCTTGGGAAATCATGGATCGTGATTCCTTCCTGTGAGAGTTTTACGCCTCTAGAGACTCTGATTCCACGATGGGCTGAATCCCGATGAGCACTTGGCTCCTTTCCTGCATGCGAAGGCTTAAACCATACTCATCTCCTCGGGATCTGGTGGCTGACGGGATTTCGTCGACCTCCTCTGCAAATCCTAACCCTTGATTCCTTTCCTCCTTTCTTGATGACTTCTTAGCACGGAAAACCTCTTGTACAGTATTTGATGATCTCGAAGGCCTTGCCCCTCCTGAGCTTTCTTCGGCTTCCACAATCTCTTAAGGAAAAGAGATCCCTGTGCACGCACTTGCAACTCTTCGTCTGAAAACCTTTCACGGCGCAAACTCCCAGTGCTCTCCTTTGACGATATCACGAAGGTTCTGTACTTCCTGAGCTTTCCCACTCTGACTCCTTCAGAGAGATTTTCACACGTTCCTCGCGACAATCATTCAACAACTCTCGAGTGTTGAATCCCTTCAACTCTGCGCAACTCCTACAGCAAAAGTCTTCAATCTTCCTCTGCTCAGATTCAGAAATGAGACTTCTTCCACAGCCTGCACACTCCTTGCACAGATTCTACAACCCACTCTCACTTCTGGGTGAATGTGAATAAGTGTTAAAGTAACTGAGCCATTATCAACGCACTCCTTGCGGATGAATTCAACTGCACACTTTGCAGGAATCTCCTGGCTCAGATAGAGAAACAATTGAAACTCATTCTCTCTCCCTTTCAGACTTCAGTTTGAAACATGAAGTCACATGCACCGCATACACAAAGCAAATGCATACAAGAAAGCAAACATTCATGAGCATCAATACACAGAGAAAACAACACAAACCATGAGCTTGAATCAAAGCTTCATTCTATTAATTCAAAGGCCTGTACATGGGTGTTCTTCACAAAATCTTCTCTGCTTGCTCTTCTCTCTTCTCCTGGGTTGATAATATTACAATGATACAATGAGGGTGTCTATATCCGTTTTCCCTCTCAGACTCTAAACTATCAAATCTAGACTTAAACATCCTATCTACCAGCATTAAATCTATTAAATGCCTCCTATCTACTTCAGACAAGAGTGTATGGCTCGAGGTCTGATACAATATAAAAAGGATCTTTTCATAAATGCATCTTTTATACATTGGCACATCATCTTGAATGAAAAATAAAAAAGTTTCAGCTGGGCTTGTCCAGTTGTTCATTGTCTTCCATGCTGGCTCGCTTGTCTTGGGCGATGCTCCTGCATCATACTCCTTAGCTTGAAAACTTTCATGGGCTCCTGTCCATGAGCTCCTGCACGGTCAGTCCATGCTTTTGAATTAATGCTTCTGTCTCCCAGCTGGCATCTTCCACTGGATGATTCTTCCATTTCACCAGATACTCATAGTATTCCCGTCGTCTGGTCTTTTTTCTCATCCTCTTATCAAGTATACGCTCCATCTGTGGCTTCTCTGTAATCAGCATATGTTTCTAGCACTGAACCTCTGACTGTTCATCATTTCCAGCTCCTGCTTCTTTAGCCTTATATGGATATAAGTCTGAGACATTGAATGTCAGAGATATTCCGATGCCATCCGACAACTCAATTTCGTAAGCGTTTTCTCCCAATTTCTTTAGGACTCTGCATGGCCCAATTTTCTTCATTTTTATCTTGTTGTATGTTCCCCTTGGGAACCTTTCCTTCCTCAGATGTGCCAGAACTAGATCACCAACTTTGAACTGAAGTTGTCTTCGATGCTGATCCGCTCTGCGCTTATATTTTTGGTTTGACTCCAGCAATCGATGCTTCACCCTACTGTGAAGTTCTTCCATCGCCTCTGTGAATTCTTCATCACTTGCACTCTTAGTCATTATCTTCTTTGAATCCCTCAGTTTAGATACTCCTCTTGGCTGTCTGCCATATACAATATCAAATGGACTTTTGCCTGCGCTTCTATTCACTGAATCGTTGTACGCAAACTCTGCCTGTGGCAACACATTGTCCCAACTGCTGTGGTGCTCTGCCACCAGGCTTCTTAATAAATCTCCCAGACTTCTATTTACCACCTCTGTTTGCCCATTCGTTTGTGGATGATAGGCAGAACTAAACATCAAGTTAGTTCCCATCTTCTTCCAGAGTGTCCTCCAGAAATGTCCAATGAATTTTGTATCCCTGTCTAATACTATGCTTCTCGGCAATCCATGTAGTCGAATGACCTCCTTGAAGAATAGATTTACAATGTGTGTTGCATCGCTGGTCTTCTGGCATGGAATAAAATGTGCCATTTTTGAAAACCTGTCCACGACCACAAATATGGAATCAACACCTCTTTGTGTCCTTGGCAACCCCAAAACAAAATCCATGCTGATCGCCTCCCATGGCCCCTCTGGTATGGGCAATGGCTGATAGAATCCCGCATTCTGTTTTCTGCCCTTTGAATGCTGGCAAATTCTGCACCTGTCAACGAACTTCTTGACATTTGTTCGCATCTTCGCCCAAAAATAGGCTTCACTCAGCTTTGCAAATGTCTTGTCGTGGCCAAAATGCCCTGCTAATCCACCACTGTGCCTCTCTTTTAGCAGATTCTCCCTCATGGAGCAATTCAGAATGCATAATTGATTTCCTCTGAATAACAGTCCATTCTGGATCATGAAATCCATCCACGGGCTTCTGTCTCTGAGAACTGGATTCTCAGCTGTCTCATACGCTTCTGCAAAATCTGCATCTCCTGCGTACATGTCCCTGAGATTTTAAAAACCCAATGTCTTGACTCGGAACTCCTGCAGCAACAAACACTTCCTGGTCAAAGCATCAGCCACTTTGTTAGCAGTACCTGAAATGTGTTTAATCACAAATGTGAAATTTTGCATATACTCTACCCATTTTGCATGTTTCTGATTCAACTTCTCTTGTTGACTCACAAACTGTAATGCATGATTATCACTGTACAATACAAATTCTTTCGGGATCAAGTAATGCCTCCACTTCTTCAGTGCCTGTATGATAGCATAAAATTCTTTATCATACATGGAGTATTTCAGTTTCGCCTCATCTATCTTCTCACTGTAATATGCGATCAGCCTGTTTTCCTGACTTAAGACCGCTCCTATGGCAAATCCACTTGCATCACATTTCACCTGAAATGTCTTCTGGAAATCCGGCAACACCAAAACCGGTTGTTCCGTTATCTTCCGCTTCAACTGATCGAAGCTCTTCTCAGCCTCTGCTGTCCAATGAAAAGACTTATGTCGCTTCTTGACCGTGTCCATCATCGCTGCGCTAATTCCACTGAAATTCCTGATGAATTTTCTGTAGAAACTAGCCAAACCATGAAAACTTCTCACCTCGAAAATATTTCTCGGTGATGGCCAATTTTTAATCACTTCCACCTTACTTGGATCCATCTTCAATTCATTTGCCGATATGAAAAACCCCAAGTAAATGAGTTTTGTCTTCATAAATGAACATTTTCTCATGTTGATCAACAACTTCTTTTGCTGTAGCTTCCTCATTATTGCAGCTAAATTCTTCAGATTCTCTTCTTTTGTTTTGCTGAAAATCAAGATGTCATCTAAATAAACAATGACAAACTTACCAATGAACTCCTTCAGCATTTCATTCATCAGCCTCATGAATGTACTCTGTGCATTTGTCAAGCCAAATGACATGACTAGCCATTTGTACAACCCTTCGTTGGTTTTGAAGGCTGTCTTCCACTCATCGCCTTCCCTCATGTGAATCTGATGGTATCCTCTTTTCAAATCAACCTTTGAAAAATTTTTGGCTCCACTTAAGCAGTCCATCAAGTCATCCATCCATGGCAATGGAAACCTGTACCTGATGGTTATCTTGTTAATGGCTCTGGAATCAATGCACATTCTCCATCCTCCATATTTCTTTGGACTCAATACCGTTGGAACGACACACGGACTTAAACTTTCCTTGATCAGTCCTTTATCCAACAACTCATGTACCTGCCTTTTGACTTCTTCGTTCTCCTACGGCGTCAACCTGTACGCGGCTTTGTTTGGCAAACTCGCTCCTGGTATGAGGTCTATGTGATGAATCACACTCCTCATTGGTGGCAACGAATGAGGTAATTCGTCCACCACTATATCAGTGAACTCTTCCAGCAGTTCTTGAATTTCTTCCGGCAAGTCATCCACTCTTGTGCTGGTCAGAACAACTTTCGGTTTCGTGACCACAAAGAATTGTGGATCTTCCTTCTTCTCCATCTCTGTCAGAAGTTCCTTCCCACTCATGAGAAGTATTGTATTGTTTACTTCCGGATTCACCTCCTTATCCTTTATCGGAAGCAACATATGGGTTCTCCCATTTTTCTCCAGGGTATACGTGTTCATTCTCCCATCATGAATCACATTTCTGTCATATTGCCATGGTCTTCCCAGCAATAAATGACATACATCCATGGGAATAACATCACAAAGTATTTTGTCATTATATCCACCTATCTTGATGTCAACTAAGCACTATTTAGTGACACTTACCTGATGTCCCTTCTGTAGCCATGAAACTTTGTATGGACTCGGGTGATCAGTCGTCTCCAGTTCTAATTTCTCCACCATCTTGGTTGAAACGAGATTATCTGTGCTTCCACTGTCCACGATAACCTTGCATTTCCTGTCTTTGGTTTTGCAATCCGTTCTGAAGAGTCTGGTCCTTTGAACTAGACTTTCTACCTCCTTCTCAGGTGTTAAAAGGACTTTATGCATCACAAGCGATCTTCCGCCTTCAGCGTCCTCGGTCTCAGCATCACGCTTCTGCGCTTCTGCGATGTGAGCTTCTGCGATGTCCTTCTTTTTCTCTGGACACTCAAATGACCTGTGCCCATTCTTTCCACATGTGAAACATGTGATAACTCCACCTCGGCCTCTTCCTCTACCTCTGGTATGAGGAAAAGTATTTGCATCAGCATATCCTCCGCTCTGCTCATTATGCTGCCCTCTCTGTTCAATGTATGGTCCTTTCTGTGAGGTACCACCTCTTTCAATTTTACCCTGAGGTCTCTTCCATTCCTCCTTGGGCTTATGATATTTCTCCTGGGCAACTGCCTTGCCTCTGGGCTGACTTCTACCTCACCCTCGCTGACCTTGCTTACGGCTCAGCTTTTCTTCGACTTTCAGATCCATTTGATAAGCATCCTCCATCGTTTTGATGGTTGTCATACTCATCTCATCCTGGATATCATATCTTAACCCATTCATATACCTAGCAACTTTTTCATCATCGCTCTCCCGATGACCTGCTCTGATATTGAGCTTGTAGAATTCCTCGGTATACTCCTTCACCGTCATCAACTTCTGTCTCAAGTTCTGCATTCTCCTGAACAGTGTGATTTGATAATCCCTCGGGATGAACTTTGCCTTCATCTTCGCAATCATTCGATCCCAGCTTTTGATCTTCTGCTTGCCTTTGGAACGTCTGTCTTCTTGAAGCTCATCCCACCATAATGTTGCGTGTCCTTTCTAGTGCGTGACATCATGCTTGACCTTCTTATCCTCTTCGATATCCTCATAATCGAAGTAGGTGTCAAGAGCTATTATCTAGTCTAGTAGCTCCTCTACATCCAGATTTCCTTCGTAGACTGGAATGTCCATCTTGGCCTTTGCACCCATTCTGGAAATGGCTTTGATCAACCGCTCGGTTGATGCATCCTCTGCTGTGACCTCTTCTTCATGTCCAACTTCTTCTTCAACTTCAGAATCACTAAGATCCCCTGCACCAACTCCACGTCTCTGAGCTGTCTCCATCTCTTCAAGCTTCGCTCAGAGATCTCTCATCTGCCTCTCTATTTCTAGATTTCCTGCTGGTCTGCCTCTTCTTCTCACCTCCCTGTCTTTTGGATCAGGTGACTGGATTTCTCTCCTCGGTGGCATGGCGAATCCTCTTCTCTTGCTACAGAAAGAAAAATATATTCCCACTCTGATACCACTCTGACGCAAACGCGCCTCCCAGCACGTCCGCTCCCACCAGGACCTTCTTTTCCTTAGGCCCGAAGAAATGAATTGCTCTTCAACTTCCTATTGAAAGTTCTCGGCACCCACAGAATGCTCTTTGTGATCTCCCTTCTTCAACTCGGGAAATCTGACTTTGCGTGGTCGCGAGTCTCACCGACACGGATCCAGGTTTTACAAGTCTCCGAAACCCGATATGGATGGCCACCTGTCCTCCGTTCTAGCACTTGGGACCCACGCTCTAGTAGTAATATGGAAATCACGAGTCAGAGTTTTGCGATTTCAAATTCCCCGGTTCACAGAGCTTCCAAAACTTCGAACCCCGATGCGCGATGACAATTGTTCCCTATCACACCATTCGGGGCCCACACTTTGACTATCGAGATATCACGTTTCGCGATATCGCGGTTTCTGGTGTGACGGTTCCCTGGTCCTCAGAAACCCCAAAATGATGAACCCCGATTTCTCTGGATCCCTTGACATGTGGCCCGATGACGAACGGTTCCGATCTCATGAGGAAATCGTGAATCGTGACTTCAACACGCAAGAGTTCTATGTCTCTAGGAACTCCGAAACCCTGATTCACGACCCTCTTGGATCTTCCGACACGTGTCTCTGCTGAGATCAACGGCTCCGATCCCCTCGGGAAATCGCGGATCACGATTCCTTCCTGTGAGAGTTTTATGCCTCTAGAGACTCCGATTCCACGATGAGCCGAATCTCGATGAGCCCTTGGCTCCTTTCCTACATGCGAAGGCTTAAACCATACGCATCTCCTCGGGATCTGGCGGCTGACAGGATTTCGTCGAACTCCTCTGCAAATCCTAACCCTTGATTCCTTTCCTCCTTTCTTGATGACTTCTTAGCACGGAAAACCTCCTATGCAGTATTTGATGATCTCGAAGGCCTTGCCCCTCCTGATATTTCTTCGGCTTCCACAATCTCTTAGGGAAAAGAGATCCTTGTGCACGCACTTGCAACTCTTCGTCCGAAAACCTTTCACGGTGCAAACTCCCGGTGCTATCCTTTGATGATATCACGACGGTTCTATACTTCCTGAGCTTTCCCACTCTGACTCCTTCAGAGGGATTTGCACACGCTCCTCGCGACAATCATTCAACAACTCTTGAGTGTTGAATCCCTTCAACTCTACGCAACTCCTGCAGCAACAGTCTTCAATCTTCCTTTGTTCAGATTCAGAATTGAGACTTCTTCCATAGCCTGCACACTCCTTGCATGGCTTCCACAACCCACTCTCACTTCTGGGGAATGTGAATAAGTGTTAAACTAACTGAGCCATTATCAACACACTCTTTGCGAATGAGTTCAACTGCACACTTTGCAGGAATCTCCTGGCTCAGATAGAGAAACAATTGAAACTCATTCTCTCTCCCTTTCAGACTTCAGTTTGAGACATGAAGTCACATGCACCGCATACACAAAGCAAATGCATACAAGAAAGCAAACATTCATGAGAATCAATACACAGAGAAAACAACACAAACCATGAGCTTGAATCAAAGCTTCATTCTATTAATTCAAAGGCATGTACATGGGTGTTCTTCACAAAATCTTCTTTGCTTGCTCTTCTCTCTTCTCCTGGGTTGATAATATTACAATGATACAATGAGGGTGTCTATATCCGTTTTCCCTCTCAAACTCTAAACTATCAAATCTAGACTTAAACATCCTATCTACCAGCATTAAATCTATTAAATGCCTCCTATCTACTTCAGACAAGAGTGTATGGCTCGAGGTCTGATACAATATACAAAGTCACTTTTCACAAATGCATCATTTATACATTGGCGCATCATTTTGAATGAAAAATCAAAAATTTTCAGCTGGGCTTGTCCAGCTGTTCATTGTCTTCCATGCTGGCTCGCTTGTTTTGGGCGATGCTCCTGCATCAAGTTATGTGACGTTCCACATACTACCAAAAATGGCATGACATGTACTATCCATCTAGAATAGTCTTACCTGCAAATATATAAAAACACATACCATTATCCATAAAAAAAACTTGGGTCCATTACCCAAACCTTTTTGCTACCGAAATTTTCTACGAGACTTTCTTCAAGGGTTGACATCAATGACAACCAACCCAATTAATCAACAATATGGTCAAACTTTGGTCTTCACCAACAAACAACTTTCAGACATAAATTTTGTCCAATCCATCTGTGAAGAGGAAATGTTGGCTATTTTGCATGTCGTGGTTCTCTCACGTCCTTATCTATTAGGACAATGCTTCCCGATGAAAAATAATCACCAGAGCCTCAAGTATTTTATGGAACAATGAATTTCATCCCTAGAGAAACAAAATAGGTCACCAAGTTATTTGGCTATGATTATGAAATAATTTACAAGATGGGAAAACAAAATGTGGTTGTTGATGATATTTCCCGAAAATATGAAGAACAAGGGTCCCTCTTTTCCCTCTCCTTCATTTTTCCTGATTGGCTCCAAGATGCTCATCAGGAATGGTTGCAAGATCCCAAAATATCTTGCATGATCCATCAATTGCAATCAAATTTTCCAGCCTCTCTAGGGTACTCTTGTAACAATAATGAGTTTTTCTACAAAGGCCTCCTCTATATAAGAAAACAACCACAACTTAAATCTTCGGTGCTTTCTGAGCTTCATGCTTCACAAAATGTTGGAAGTTCATGGTTTACCAAAACCTATGAAAGGATCAAACATTCTTTTTTTGGGGATGGTATAAAACAATACGTTTGCACCTTTTTGGCTGAATGTGATGTCTTTCAACACAAAAAAAGAGAAAAAATCAAAGCCCCTGGAACACTCCAACCCCTTCTAATTCCCCCTTCTACTTGGTAGGATATATCTATGGATTTTATTATGGGCCTCCCTAAATCCGAAAAAAACATCAATCATCATTTTGGTGGTTGATCGTCTTTCCAAATATGCTCATTTATGTTCTTTGTAACAAACCTTCACCTCATCCACAGTGGCCCAATTTTTCATGGATAATATCTTAAAACTTCATGGCATGTCGCATTCTATTGTCTCTAATAGGGATCCTATATTCACCAACAAATTTTGGCAAGAATTGTTTAATCTATAGGGCACCCAATTATATCTCAGAACTGCCTATCATCTCCAGACCGATGGCCAAACTGAAATTTTGAAGAAGTGTTTGGAAACATATTTATTATTTAAGGTTTTTTGCATCTAACCACTAGCATCATGTGCTCAATAGTTACCACTAGTTGAATGGTGGTACAACACATATTACCATACAACCACTCACATGAATCCTTTTGAAGGAGTATATGGAAAAATTCCACCATCATTTCTCTCATACATCTCAGAGGTCTCTAAGTTTCAGGAGGTTGAAACAAATATTACAGTACGCGAGGCCATTCTCCATACCCTCAGAGACAATTTGGTGATGGCTCAAAATCGCATGAAGCAACAATTTGATCAAGGTTGTTCTAAAAATTAATTTGTTGAATGGGACAAGGTGTTTCTTTGTCTTCAACCTTATAAGAATACATCACTCAAAGATGAATATTGTTAGAATCTTTCTCCTAAATTTTATGGTCATCAAGGAATTCTCAAGCGTGTGGGGCCCATTTCTTACCAGTTATCATTTCCCAGTGATTCTAAGGTCCATCCTATTTTTCATGTCTCATGCTTAAAGAAGGTGATTGGAACTAAGTGCAAAACTAAAATCCTTCTTCCCAAGTTGGATGAAGAAGGTTCCATTTGGTTACAACCCCAAAAAGTCTTGGACCAGCATCAATGTCGTCTTTGTCATCACACCATCTGGGAAGTGTTAGTGCAGTGGAAAGATACAACTACAGAAGTTTCCACTTGGGAGACTACTACAATTTTGCAACAATTTCCTCATCTCAAGCCTTGAGTACAAGACTATTTTTAAGGGGGGGGGCATGTTAGGGACCTAACATCCCTAACCCCTCATGTAGGTAGAATAATATATTTTCTATGTAATAAAGGCCTACATTAGTTTATAAGTCCTATTTAATAAATGAGAACAAGTCAATGTAAGAATACCTAACAAAAGATTCTATTTCTAGAAAGATCTTCCACTAGAAGAATCTTTAGAAGATACAATTAGTATAATTAAGAGCAGGAGGAATGAGGATTTTTTTCTTGAGAATTATTGTAATAGAGAGATACTCTGCTGGAGGTTCCCCCTTAAACCTAAGAAAATTGTGATGTCGTCAAAGGCTACTATGGTGAAACCAACGACAATCCTAGATCGTCGCAGCCTTAACACTAAGCAAGGTGAGACAAGTCCTTTTTCTAAGGTTTTTTATAAAGGAAAAGTATAATTTCATCTCTCTGGGAAAAATTATCTTCATGTTTCTTCAAGGATTAAGGCCATTGATCCTTATAAAGAAAAAGGATAATTTTTCATCATTAACGATCATAGGGGTGATGGAAATAATGTGTAACAACAATTTCCTAGCTTCAGGGAACTTTTGTTGGCTTTCACCTTCAAGAAAACATGATCACCCACTTTAAATTCCTTGTGCGTTTTGTTCTTGTCAGCATAGCTTTTATGGATGTCTTGGGAAACCTTCAAATTATATTTAATATTCATCACTTTCTCTTCCATCTCCTTGAGAAACTCTGGCCCAACCACTTCCCTATCAACTAGGTTATCCCAAGTGACTGGGGTGTTTCACTTTCTACCATAAAGTGCTTCAAACAGGCTCATCTTCAATGATTCTTAGTACCCATTGTTGTAAGCAAAATCTACCAAGTGTAGGTCGTCTTCCCATATGGATGGTTTGTCCATCATCATACATTACTAACATATCTTATATCACTTGATTTACCCTTTCTTTTTGTCCATCAGACTCAGGATGATAGGTTGTGTTGAAGTTCAGGTTCGTTTTGAACCCCTTGAATAATCCTCTCCAAAACTTTGAGGTAAATTTTGGGTCTCTGTTAGACACAATTGTCTTGGGAATACTTTGCAATCATGTTACTTCCCTCATATAAATATAAAAAATATTGGTTTCCTTTTGAGTAACCTTCATAGGTGATGCAGGAGCATCCATTCACGTCAACAAATGCATTAGCAAGCCAACACATAGACGCGCAATGGAGAGAGGGAGAGAAATTGACCCTCTCATTTTTAAATTTGAAGTGTTATTGCATGGGGATTTGCATTGTAAGGTTATAAGAGTTGAGCCATACCTTTGTAAAGGTAGTGGATAGATCGCCTTAAATGGTTGATTGTAAAGGAAGTCTTGGTCTGAGTCAAACTGGACATTTCATTTATGTAATGAAGCCATAGGAGTATGGTGTCATAGCTGAGATAGTAATTTCACTAAGGTGGTGAGGAGGATAGGATCATAGAGCCCTATTTTATAAAATGAAGAGAGAGAGAGAGAGAGAGAGAGAGAGAGAGAGAGATATGGGTAGAGAGTTATGGGTAGAGAGGCATTAGGAGGTCTTAGAAGTTCTTAGGAGAGCTTGAGAGAACTGGGACTCTATTACATTCCAGTTTTTGTAATCATCTATATAGACACACAGATGTAATAGAAAAGATTTTTTTCCTACATATAGTGTGTTTATGTCTTTCATGAATGAATGTTGTGAATGTATGATAAGTTTCATTTACAGTAGAGGATAGATTTTTCTTATCCTCGTAGAAGTTGTTATATCTCTATAGGATCTTTAGGCTGTGCAAGGTTTGCACAACAGAACATTGGAGGTTCTATAGCCAACACAAGGAGTGCACATCTGAACTCTGTGGAGTTAGAAAAGAATGTGCCAGGAGGGCACACCAGAGTGATAACAACATAAAAGGGGACCTCAAGGTTATTGAATACCTTAGAAGATAAATCGTGAAGAGAAGGAACTCTGTGTTGAGTTTGGGAAGAAACATAGTTACTGAACACTCTGTGAGGAAAATCTCTGCAAAGTGTGCATTGAGCAAGGAGAATGCCAGGAGGGCAAGAAGAATTTATTTTAAAGAAAATCTTCGGATCTAAGTTTGACGAAATCCCATAAATGCAAGTAGTGCATCGGAGATTGAAGTCTTCGAGGAGATCAATCTCAGAAGAGATAACACAGAGAGTGTGTAGGAGAGTAGACTTATTCTAAGTCCAAAATATCAGAAGAGATAATGTTGCAAGCGTGGAGCGATACCCAAAAGAGTTCGGTTCGTAGGAGAAAGTTCAAAGGCCGAGACCTTTGAACGCAGACTAAATATTCCAAGTCAGGAAAAGTCTAAATCTTAGGAGGAGGAGCGACCAGAAACATCAGATTGGTTGTGAGGATAAATCAGGACTGTCAGATTTGATTCCAGTGAAAAGAGGAATCACAGAGGAGGAAACAGAGCCCATCCATTGGATATGAGCATGAAGGATCAACATCCGTTGGATCCGGACAGAAGTGCACGAGCCTTAACATTGTGTACACGTAGGAGATCGGACTTGTCAAAGTACTAAAGCGAGTAGGGACTGTCCATAATCAAAGGTGATAGGTGGCGTGCGATCGTGTGTTTCAGGTGAAATCACTCTGGGAGAACGAGAAGGAGAAGGGTTTGAGATTTCTGAAGCCCAATGTCTGGAAGCGAATGATAGGCGTTGATCTAGGCTGGACAAGTGTCGCTCGATCATGAAATTTGGAGGATCATACTCTGGGGTTTTTGAGAAGTTGAGTTTGGAAATTTCCTAAGCATTGAAGGCCAAAGCGTTCAGGGCCATAGATCCCAAAGGGAACACGTGGATCGTTGATCTGTGAAGGGACACGTGGAATATGGAGGTTCATGCCATAGGAAAACCATTGGATCAAAGAGGAAAGGTGTCAAGGGATTTGACACTCCATAAGGATTCACTCCGAAGGTTTGAGAACGTCAAAGATTGAAGTCTTGGAAACGACGAGAGCCATCGATGTGAAGGTGGAAACGTGGAGTCAGATCTTGGATTATAGAGAAAAGGTAGGAGAGGAAAAGGTTCGAATATCTGGAGAAGATATCGAATGTCAATCGAGAGGAGAGTCAGAGGACCATTGATTTGGTTGAGGATCCCAAAGTCCCAAAGTGGGGGTAGAGCCATCGATTTTAAGGATGCATGGCGAGATATTGAGCCATTTCGGAGGAATCCACTCTAGAAGGATTGAAGGTTTGAAAATTGATATTCCCGAAGGCCAGAGAGTCGGAGTCAACAATAGTCGTTGATTCAAGCGGGACTATGTGTCGACGGATCGTGGAAATATGGGGAGATGCATGGAAGGAGGAAGTAAGGGTGGAGAAAAGATTGATAGAAACCATTGATCGTAGGCAACACCAAAGGAGCGGAGATCGATGGATGAGAAGGATTGTGGAGCTAGAACTTGCGTAGAGGATAATCATTCTATTGCGGGCCATAATTGGAACCATGGTATTTATAGAGGGATACGTGGTAGCACGCAGAGGATTGTGGGGAAAAATAAGTGTTGGTTTGAAACCACTCTTGCCCGCACCCACAATCCCGCATTAGCACAAGGGCACATCCCAGGGACATATGAAGGAAGGGTCTAGTGAAGAGGAGCTAGCACCCGCAAACTGAAAAGCTGAAGAATGTGCAGAAAGAGGGTGTGGGTGTCACAATACCTACGCCAAAAGAAGAAAAGGGGCTTGTGCATATTTTATTTGCCGTTCATTCAGTAGCTCGAAGAGTATATATAACTTAGAAGTATAAATATCTAGAGACCGGGAGGTCGGAGAACCCCAGGAGGGGAGGGGTGTTGGAAAATTCAGTTAACGGACAGTGATTGGCAAATTCAATTAACAGACAGTGATTGGAAAATTCAGTTAACAGACAACGAATGCTTGTCATTGATGGAAACAGTGAACATGATAGGCAAACATAAGACGAGTTCAGAGAGGTGAATTATAGAAAGTAGTAAATTATCGAAGGCACCGAATGATCGAAGGAAGCGAATGAGCGAAAGTTTGAAAAGAATCTCTTGAGAAGAAGAATCTCTGATCGTTGAAGAGGGAGATAGATCTCAGCCGTCAGATCCGAGCGCAGGGTCCGACCACCGTTGGATCAAGGAGAATCTGCACAGCCTTTAAAGTGCAAGGAGAAGTGGGCGCAATCACAATATGCAAAATCACGATGAAAGATGAGCCGTCAGATCAAGCTTTGATCTGGACCGTTAATTCCAGTCAGTATTGGGGATCGGGATTTTGAAGTGACAAGAACACTTGACCTCAAGAACCCCGATTTCGCGATATGCGATATCGCGATTCAATCGCAGCAATTGAATCGAGAATGAGATATGGATCGTTGATCCTCTGCATGGAGTATCAGGGATCGGGACTTTGAAATGACAAAGTCACTTGACCTCAAGAATCCCGATTTCGCGATATGCGATATTGTGATTCAATCACAGCCATTGAATCGAGAATGAGATCTGGACCATTGATCCTCTGCATGGAGTATCGGGGATCGGGACTTTGAAATGAAAAAGTCACTTGACCTCAAGAACCCCGATTTTGCGATATGCGATATCGCGATTCAATCGCAGCCATTGAATCGAGAATGAGATCTAGACCGTTGATCCTCTACATGGAGTATTGGGGATCGAGACTTTGAAATGACAAAGTCACTTGACCTCAAGAACCCCAATTTTGCGATATGCGATGTCGTGATGCAATCACAACCATTGAATCGAGAATGAATCTAGACCCTTGATTATGGCCCGTATCGGAGTTTCGGGGATCGCGACTTGGAGAGGCAAAGAAACCAATGCATCAAGAATGCCGATTTCGCGATATGCGAAATCACGATTGAATCTGGACCGTTGATATGACCTCTCATGGAGTTTCAGGGATCGGGATTCCTATGTGACAAAAAATATGAACATCAGGAATTCCGAAATCGCGATGAGTAATATCTCGACTTAATATGAACCGTCAGATCTAGATATAATCTGGATTGTTGATCTGATTTCATTATGGAATTTCGCAGATCGGGATTTGGAGGTGACAGGAACTTTGAACATAAGGAATTATGAATTCACGATATGCGAAATCGTGAAAGTGCCTTTCACATAAAGCCTTGGTCACAGCCCTTGGTCACGGCTCCATTTCAGAGTTTTGGAGATCGCGATGTGAAAGTGTGGAGACATTTGGGCAAAGGAATGCCGAAATGTCGAAACCTGATTTAAAAGGAAAATATAATAAAGATCATCCAACGGTGTGGATAAAGCTTGAATGTGATCGTAGGGTTACTATTCTTCCACACACATTTAACTCCTCAGTTACGAATCTGCTAAACAAAATGGACTCATGATTACGAATCAGTTAGCGTTTCAGTTGCAAGGACATGTGTTTTTGTTTTGGCTGAGGGAAGGCGAAGTGGAACCGTCGGGGAAGTATGCATAAAAGAAGAGGAGACAGATTGAGAAGAGTTGGCTGTTCTGAAGGGAAAATGAATAAACAGTAAGAAAAAGAAAATGAGCAAAGGCATAGCATGAAATTGAGCAAATGTGCAGAGTGATATGAAACACAGAGAAGAAGGAGAGCAGAATGACAAACAGATCAGAAGCAGAGAAGAATGACAGAAAAATTTGATGCAGAGCAGACCTGCTAAACAAACAGAAGAAGAGAAGAATAACAGAACAATTTGTTGAAGATCAGATACAGAGAAAGATTGGTAAGAATTGATTTATCTGTGTAGTTGTCTGTGTATTCATTATTTTATATTTTAGGG
>SNQJ01S0048949.1:120632-138830 GCA_010110895.2 Picea sitchensis | reverse complement strand
AATCCTTACCTGATGGTATCCTGACCTGAGATCTATCTTTGAAAATATCCTTTCATCCTTCAATTGATCCAAGAGATCATCAATCCTTGGTAGAGGATACTTGTTCTTTATAGTTACTTTATTTAGCTTCCTGAAGTCAATGTAAATCTCAATGTCCCATATTTCTTCTTCATGAACAAGACTGGGGCACCTTAAGGTGACACACTTGGTTGCATATACCCCTTATTTTGAAGCTCTTAAAGCTACATTTGAAACTCCTTCAGCTCTGGTGTACTCATTTTGTAATGAGTCTTTGATACTTGAGCTTCTTTAGGCATTAAATTTATAGAGAGATCAATATCTCTCTTTGGGGGTAGTCCTGGTACCTCCTTGAACACATCTTAAAAATATTCCAGGACTGCATGATCCTCTAGAATTGGCACCTTATCCTTATATGCTTCCTCCATATGGTCTTCAAATATTTGACAACCCTTCCTGTAACACTTCTTCAACTACATTGCTGAGATTTCTCAAACAATAACTGCCCTAGGAATTCCTTGGACTGCTCTCTGATTTCCTTCCTCATCCAGGAAAGTGAATGCCTTGTTATGACAATCTAATATGGCATGGTGTTGGTCCAACTATTCCATACCAATTAGGAAGTCATATGATACCAAATGAAAGATTTTCAAATCTTCCTTGGTGCTCAATCTATTCATTCCCACTGGACAAGATTCAACGAACTCAACAACCTTTCTCTTGGCTCCTGTAGCCAACTCCACCAACCAATATTTCCCATACTTGCTTCTTGGTATTTTAAATATTTCCACTACCTTAGGATATACATAGCTATGAATAGCCCCTGGATCAATTAAAATAGTAAACTCATGGTTATTGATCATACCTTCGACTTCAATCATGTGTGATTGAAAATCAACTTGCTTGTTGTCCAGGGCTGCATAGATCCTTGGTACTCTACGACCCATGTCCTCCACTATTTCTTGTCGTTGAACATTGTGAAAAAATCTCACCTTTTCCTTTATGTGAGGGAAATATATATACTTGTGGTCTCCTTTACAACCCAAACATTGCATAGATGTCTGTCTTGGCCTTTTCCCACCTACTTCAGCCATCCTGGGCTCTCTCAAAACTAGTTGTCCTTGAGGAGTATTTCTAAAAAATGATGGCTTGTTTCCCTTATGCCTCTGCTCCCTCTTAAACTTCCTCTTGTCTTCCCAATATTTTTGGAAAGTAGGCTTTCCTTTATGCTAATCATATAAACACTTTTCCCTCCTTATTCTTTCTTCCAAAGTATTGGGATCATCATATTGGATTTTATCACTGATGAAAGATGGAATCCCACTCATATATCTCTGGATCTTAAATGTCTCATCCTTAATGAAAGAGACATACTTCAACGGCTGTAGAAACATCTTTTCATATTCATCTATAGTCATGCTATCCAATTTAAGTTCAAAGAACTATTTCACCTTTCCATCATAGTATCACTTGGTAAAGTACTTATTTTCAAAATGTCTCTTGAATTCCTTCCATGTAACATTCTTTTCTATGATGTGTTGCACTTGCACAAGTTGATCCCAACACATGGATGCCTTTCCTTTCAGCTGATAGATTGCAATTATTCCTTTTGCATGAGAGGAACAATTATGCAATTCGAAATATTTCCTCATGCCAAGTAGCCATGTCTCAGCATATTCATTTTTCTGGTGCCCTCCATCAAAAGTAGGAGGTTTGATCTTATTCATTTCACCCTTAAGTTCATCCACTTCAGATATCCTATGCTTTCTGGTAGGACATGGACTTGAAATGTTGTGTGGACTCCTTTTGGAATGCCTTTGGGAGTGTTGGTGATGTGTGCTAATATTTATTTCTCTTCTTTCATCATCGGGGGACCTGTGGCTCCTTGATTTGTTGGATCCACTTCTATTATCCAACTTATTTTCAATTATTTCCAGGCTCCACATTAAATTCATATTGAAATCTTCCTATTTCGTCTTGGGTACCTTAAGCCTTTCATTATCTGCCTTGTGAATTTGGACATATTTTTGCAAATTTTTAATGATTTTCATCATGCTCATGTATTTATCTATTTCTTCTCCATGCCCATTGGAGTTTGTTCCTTGAACTCCCAAGTGGACATCCATTCCCCTAACTTCATTCTCGGAACTATAAGCACCATGTGCCTACTCCATTTCTCTGCACTATGGGACAATTCAGTTATGTTCTGACAATTGTTGACTCTGCAAAATGTGCAATCAATCGAAATTTGTCAGGTTATTAGACTTAATAATTTTCCAGAATAACCTAAACCAATTTGATTCAAAAAAGAATATCAGACTCCACTTATGTGGGTCTTGGTCGATCATAACTCCTTAGGATTCTATCTCTAACCCCTGCTCTATTCTGCAACAAGTTTCGGGCTCCAACCCCTTTTCTTAAGCCCTTTATTCACATGTAATCACGATTGTGACCAAGTTCTATTCGTTGGGTTCTTATACGGAACCTTAAAAATTTGCGGCTCCAGAGCTTCGAAGGTTTCCTTTTTCTACACTTCAAAAACATCACAAAATGTTGAAATGGCGAATTCACGAAGGATGGTGGATCTATAGTCAACATTCGTTGTTCATATCTACAATGGATAGGAGCTCTAGGACTTTAGGTTTCGGTCATTTCCAAATTACATCACATCAAATATCACTATGTGCCGAATTGGCGAACTCATAGAGTGGGATGGATCAATAGTCCCCAGCTTCCCAGCATCCATGGTTGATATTTACTTCATAGTTCCGGGACTTCGGAGGATTTCACATCTACACACCCCAAAACTCCTAAACTGTGAATATCCGAATACTTCCACGTAACCCCTATTGATGTCATAATGTTACCCCACTTCGACGTTACAGGACTTTGGGGATTTATTCCTCCCACTCAATCATGAACCATTTCTTCCGGAGTGTCTAGTTTATGGACTACCGCATTTGATGCCATGCATAGTCCTTGATCAACGATTGAGGTAGACTCCTCCCTTCGGGCCCTTAGGGGTCCTCGAATCTTTGCAAAATGTAGCACAATTCCTCTGAAGTAATAAGTCTTCGAACCTTGGGATCTGATGCTACACGTCTAGTGGGGTCAAGTTATCATGGGCCCGGTCTAGTTAAATTATTCGCCTAGTTTTTAACTACTTTTTGTATTCATCTGGGGATCCACTACCCATGCTCAAGAGGAGTGCCACATGGAAAAATACTAGAATCGGACATGTGGCCCAATTAGATAGTTGACACATGTCACCTTCTAACTACCATTACTATCTTCCAAAGCTTCTTAACTCACTGACATGTGGCACACATCCCATGTGTCCACATCATCCTTGGTGACATCAACAGGCCACATCACTTCAAGACTTTGGGCATCAAAAGATTTTACACTTCTGGGGTCGTGTTGACGGGCGAAATCGACCGTCCGTCAACTGAGAGAGTGGAACCGGTTCGGGGTTGTCTAATAACCCAAGCCATTTGGGATGAACCACCCTAACGGGTTTAGTGGCTCCATTAGCCGATCTAAGGTCCTAAGAAAACAAAAAGAAGAACTATTCTAAACTAACTAATCTAACTAAACTAACTATTAAACAAACTAAACTAAAACTAATTATTAAAACAAACTAAACTAATCAAACTAACTATAATCTACTAACTAATATTATACTAATTTTAACTAATTAACTATCTAACTACTAACATAAATAAACCTTATTCACAAAATATACAATATCTACAATTTACAGATTTAAATAAAAACTGAAAAATTCATTTGCAATTATGCCCTAAGACAGAGAAAGGTATTTTTTGTTGATTTTATAATTTTATGAACAGAGATAAAACAGAAACTAACTAAACTAAACTACTAATATACTAATTCTGATTACTAATCTAAACTAAAACATATATCTAACCAAACTACTAATAAATATACTAAACAAATAAATAACAAACTGACCTGGAAACGCTCAAGGTTTGTCCTGTGTATGATGATTGCCTTAGCTGATCGGAGGGAGAAAACCCACACCGAATTATCCAGAAGCTTCTCGTAAACGATAGTTGCAGTGCTCTTCAAGTGTGTTTACAGGACAAACAAGACATAAAAGTCACAACAATCATATGATTTATAAATCTCCACAATTAGATAAATCTGTATGCAAAGACTTATAGTAAATAATTCAATTGATGAAGAAGAGAAATCTGTCATTCATAAACTGAACCAAGTAATTATTGTGTTTTTAAATTAGTGAAAGAAATCAGGCATGTATCACATTAATTCAATCACATCATTCTGCAAAAGACCAGGATAGCTAAATTAGTCACTAATCAAATGCAAATTGATATGCATAAACATGAAACAAAAGATTGATATTATGAAAGCGAAAGCTGTAGCAGAACATCAACTTTTGTCTCAGTTTGTATTAGAAATCCATAATCCTGGTTCTCCCACCAGTGAGGATGATCCTTATTACAAAAATAATAAGTATTTATAAGTTTTCCACAGGGTAAAACCTCCCTGTGGCAGTTATCAAACTGTTTACATAAAATCTGGGAAGATATCCCAAGTTCAACTAAACTAAGAATCTACAATAAAACTAAACACACAAATACCCCCTAGACTGTCCAGCATATCCCTTGCAATTCGAATTTACCTGAAAAGGGTAAAAAATGGACAAGTTAGAAGGATCCTTTATTAATAAAATAACAAAATCCTAACTCTACAGACTAGCTATAGAATCTTGCAATTTTGTAGCTGGTCTAAATAAGACACAGAATCAACATTAAAATCGAAAAAATCTCTTTTTAAAGAATTAAATTCAATTTAACATCCAATAGCTTATTTGAAAACAAATCATAAATTGAAATCGTTATTCCATTTTGAAATCAAACAAGACCAATATCGATCAGCTGATTACAGAGATACGGGTACTCTGTTTTGTTTGTTACCACAAAGTCGGGTGATAAAATCATATGGAACAACAATGCAATTGTTTCATATGCAATCGAAATCAACATAATAAAAAAAAATCGCAAGCACTTGTTATACTGTCTTATCAACAGGAGATATGATCGAATCGAACATGATCATTTTCAAATCGTTATAACTGTATTGACATACGATCTAGGCCGTGAGCGAATTAAACCATAACTGACTCGTAACTGTCCACAAACGAAATCGTAACAGGATCAATGAATTAGTAAAAGAGTTCATAATAGATATCCAATCGTTTGTTATTAGCCAAATGAGCCGACAAGATCGATTTACCTTGATCAAAATAATTTCTTTTAAACGAATTATAACTGGATTCGATAGTGATAACACAGGTTGACCAATTCTTTTTGCAAATTTAAAATCAAACAGAGCATCAATTATAATCTGAATTTAACTCATAAAACAATCTTGCCAACTCAGAATAAGAGTGAATCGAACAACTAAGGTTTTCACATAGTTGTTATGACTCAAAATCATTCCACGATTCGGGCTCGAATATTATTTTCATAGGCTTAAATGAGAGCATTGTTCCCATAAAAACAGAGTCGTATTTTCCAAATCCAAATCGAACAGAGTTGTATTTTAGCTTTGAAAATTATATGAAACAACATATTACAAGATCGTAACAACCAAACTAATTGAAATCGTTTACCAATCACAGCATATGAATCATAACGAAATCAAATCCAAACATGATCGTATTCTAAATTGAGCATGAAAAACTTCCTGTTCGGAGTGGATACAAAACGAATTGAATTGAAAGCAAACCATCAATTTTGTTAACTCAATCAGGCAAACCAACAAATCAAATCCAAATGAAAACCATTCAAATCCAATAAAAATCTAACAATGGCTATACTGGGAATGATCAACTCATGTATCTAAAACGAAATTCAAAGCAACACAATATACAGGATGAACGCATTATTACAGAGCCATTATGAAATATAAACAGAGCTATTCGAAGATCAAATTTCAATCACTATATTACTCGTGGTCACTCACAAAACTAAAATGATGTCAAAATCCATGCCTGTATGATAAACAAAAGGCTTGATCACGATAATTTGGAGTTAACAACTGTTGTAGCCGATTCAACGTTCTTGAAAATGATGGAGCCGGTTTTCTTTTGCTTCTTATCAGTTGCTTGGAGCTGGTTTCTTTGACTGGTCAATACTGCAATCTGATCTTCTGGCGATTGAATTTTCGATTGGAGTATGGGAACGTTGATGTAGTATCGTTCCAGCCATAAATCACATTGATCATAGGGTGACTGTGTGGGTTTCGAAAAAGCAGGTGAGGGTTTGATTACATTGCCAAGGGTTTCGTTAGGCAATTTAATCCCTGGGTAACTGGGATCGTTCCTTAGGCAAGGGGAAAGATTTGTCACGAAATCATAAGGTGGCTCGGGGCATAAACCCTGTGAGTAAGGGTACTCACTGGCCAAAAAATGTTCTATGTCAGAGTCTGAATCCTCACTAAGGATTATGGGCTTTTGCTCAACAGTAGGTTTAGGCTTATTCCTAGCCATTCTTGATATGATCCGAGCGTTCCTTTTACCCTTGGCATAAGCTGAAGGGTTTGCCTTGGGATTTTTGCGTATAGGCCTTTTAATAATCTCAACCTTCTCAGTTACAGCGTCGGGTAAGTCAACCTCAGGGTTGGTCGAGGGTTTAGGAGGAGGTAGTAGAGCATGGAAGGGAACGGGTGGCTGGACACTGGTTTCATTGACCATAGACTTGTCAACCTAGACAGGGTTTGTGTCATCAAAACCATTTCGAGCGATGAAATCTCTCGAACTATCACCATGTAAACTCAAGTGATAAACAATAATAAGTTTAATAAGCCCATGGTGGAATAGACTACTATCAACCTTCTTCCTTTTAAACCTTTTTCGACATTTTATATAGGCTACGCTGAAAGTAAAAGGGTAAATTCAACGGGTATAACATAAAGTTCATTAACAAACGCAGGTGGTAGAGGAAAACGAGTCCGTATCGACCTTCATAGGTCACAAACTATTTGACTATCATCAAAACATCATGCCATCGAGTTTTAAGCGCAGAGATGGGCATACCTCTGTCACAAGAGGTGACCTTTCGGGAGACAAATAGTAGTGGCCATGGAACCTCTTCCACTTTCGAATTCTTGAACCAACGCTAGCCCGTGGCAGGTAACCCTGTAGCAGAACTGATAAATCCCTCATCGATTTCCAACTGGATGTCACCCACCTTGGCTTTACAGCCATCAAAAGTTAGGGTGAACTGTTCTGCCACACATAAGTTAAAACCCTCGAATCTCTGTATGAAGGTAAGCCATCCATTATCCTTCAAGTCTTTGTGGGCATTGTCAAATAACAATAAGGCTTGGCTACCGTTTGGCTCGATTCGCACGACTGGTGCCATGGAGCAGAGCACACGGTAAGTCCAGGGTTTGGGTCATAACACACACAGGAGCAGAGTGCACGAAGGATTGCTCAGGGTAACAGAGGTAAATGGGAATAAGGGATAGGCATTAATGCCATCATGCGAAGGTGGTGGAGTTTATCTCTGCCATGCATGATAATTATTGCTAAGGTACAACTGCCGACTTTCATAGCTGTTCAACCCACTATTCTATAGTCCAACAATCATATCACTTGGCTGACCAATGAAAACAGTGGCAAGTGTACAAACCAACGCGCGCAATTGAAACATTATGCCATAGTTTTAAACCATCAACATACGATTTGAAAACAATGACCATGCGCCAAAGTATTGTAACAACTCATATTAATAGTTTAACCAAGGCGCCAATACGTTTTGAAACTAGGTGTTATATCAAATGAAAAATATAAAAGGTTTAATCATAACACCTATATATTTTCATAAAACCAATGATCAATCAAATCAAAGAGAAAATCAATCCAAGTGCTAATGAATCACAAACTTAATCACTCATGAAGCGAAACCATATGATTAATCAAGGAATGCCTAACCCATGCAGATCAAAGGGTCTTAACCCAAACGACAAGTAACATACAGTAGGCATATCGACAAGAAAGACAATGAAAGTTCAAATAATGACTTCAATGCAACTTCGAAAGACCAAGTGTTCACGCTTACAGTCGTGAAAACAAAATGAAGGTGAATGTGCAAGTGTCACAAAAAAAATTGAAAATGTCGTTCATTTGAAAATTGCGATGAAAAATTGATGTTTGCAAAACATTGGTGTAGGCAGCTTATAAGATAATGGAAAAATGTGAATTGGCTGCCAATAATGGCGACACACTGGTAGAAGCAGTTATCTCTGCCAAAAGAAACAAATTTAGATTAGGACAACAAAGATAATTCCAACTTCAAAAAAAACAACCAGAAAATCGTATAAACATCATCATTAACCAACTATTCCAGCAGTGTTTCAAAAGATGAAAACTGATAACAATCTTAAGATCAGCAATTCACGATATGAAAGATAAAATCTTCAATACTGTTGACAGAGCCACTACTGCCAGAAGGTGTCCACAGCCTCGATAAGGTTGCCATTTAACCCACTCTGACATCTGTATTCTGCCAAGAAGTTCTGGATCAGAATAAAGGACATTAAGAGGATTCTTATTTGCAAATTTTCATATACCCGACATTGCTTCGTTGCCAGCGAGCCTATTTAGTACCCCGACGAAGTTGCCTTGGTGCCATGCATGCATTTACCCACTGCCAGCAGACCTGTTCAGTATCTCGGTGGGTTTACAAGAACTTCCCACAGCTCTTATTAATAATTTTGTTTTGTTTTTCATATATAGCTGAGAGGGGTGACGCTGAAAATCATGATTTTTTAACATATTTATTTATTTATTTATTTTTTTTTTTTAGACCTCATTAGAATTTTTTAGAACCGTCCTTTATTTAGATCTAGAGATGTTTTATTTAAAACAAACAACTTCATAAGACAGGGAGACATCTTCTGAGTCATTTCTTTACCGAATAGGGACAACGTAAAAAGATAATAGATGATCATGACAAGCTTTGCTCAGAGATCGAGATCAGTCAACTTCTTTCAAACAACAGATTTTTTTCAACACAGATATAAACTTCAACAAAATTCTATTGATGTTTGTACAATTTCTCAGGATTTATTTCAGCGAAGGAATTTTTTTATCGTCTTTGTCTGAAAAAGCTCAGTGTACATGTATGTGTATTTTTCAAAAACAGAAACTGATAAATTAAAAGAAAAATCAAAAACAAAAAGCAAATGAAAAAGCAAAAAAAAGCAAAATATGTACATAATATACAAGGGTTGTTATCAAGCAAAGTATCTTTTCAGGGCTTGGCCATTTATCGGATAGGTGTCAAGCCGCCCTTCAAGATTCTGCAATCGAAAAGAACTAGGACCCAACTTTTCAGCAATTAAAAATGGTCCAAGCCATAAGTTTTGAAATTTTGTCTGTTCTCCCTTTCCCTCATGCGGTTTGTCCCATTTCAAGACGAGATCACCTACTTCAAAATCCCTATCAGAAGCAAAGTTAGAATCGAACCATCTTTTAACCAATTGTTGATGCTGATCTAACTTAAGTTTAGCTTGGGCTCTTACCTCTTCTAGCTTCATCAAAGTGTTAATTTGGTTTTCTAGAGGGGGACAATCTTCTTCTTGAACTTTCTGTGACAACTGAAGCGAAGGAAGAAGAATGTGAGGTGGCATAATTTCTTCTCTGCCATAAACGAGAAAAAGGGGAGTTACCTATAGCATCTTTTGGCGTTACTCTATCAGCCCACAGCACGTTCAACAGTGCATTGTGGCAATTCTTGTGATTTCCAACCACGGTTCTCTTGATGATTTTAATCAAGTTCTTGTTTGTTGATTCTACCAATCCATTGCCCTGGGGGTAATAACTAGCATAATACTTCAATTTAATTCCTTTTTCCAAAGTGAACTCGCTCATCTCAAGAGAAGAAAAGTAAGAAACGTTGTCAAAGACTAAACAGTCAGGGATATCGAAACGAGTGATAGTATTCGAATTTAGAAAGGAAATTACCTGACTGGTGTTGACAGTTCTTAACGCAGCAGCTTCAGACCATCGGGTAAAGTAATATGTGGCTGTCACAATAAATTTGTGCTGTTGTGAGGAAGGAGGGTTGATTGGACCTATGATATCAAGGCCCCACTACTGAAAAGGGGAATATACTGAAACGGGTTGCAAAGGAAAGGCTGGTTTTTGTAACCGCCTTGATGCTTTCTAACAGATGATACATCTACGACACAAGGCATGGGCATCTCTAAAAAGCATGGGCCAGTAATAACCGGCTCTTAAAACCTTATGAGCAGTGGTGTCACCACCAAAATGACCACCAGCTTCTCCTGCATGCAACTCTAGCAAGACTTTTTCTGCTTCGTCTTTTTTGAGACAACGCATCAGTACGCCATCAAAATTTTGATGAAATAGAACACCATTAACTAGATGAAAGGAGGTATACTTTAGTCTCAACACTCTTCTATTGTCAACCTGGACAGGGTTTGTGTCATCAAAACCATTTCGAGTGATGAAAGCTCTCGAACTATCACCGTGTATACTGAAGTGATAAACAATAATAAGTTTAATAAGCCCATGGTGGAATAGGCTACTATCAACCTTCTGCCTTTTAAACCTTTTCGACATTTTATATAGGCTATGCTGAAAGTAAAAGGGTAAATTCAACGGGTATCCCATAAAGTTCATTAACAAACGCAGGTGGTAGAGGAAAACGAGTCTGTATCGACCTTCACAGGTCACGAACTGTTTGACTATCATCAAAAAATCATGCCATCGAGTTTTAAGCGCAAAGATGGGAATACCTCTGTCACAAGAGGTGACCTTTCGGGAGACAAATAGTAGTGGCCATGGAACCTCTTCCACTTTCGAATTCTTGAACCAACGCTAGCCTGTGGCAGGTAACCCTATAGCAGAACTGATAAATCCCTCATTGATTTCCAACTGGATGTCACCCACCTTGGCTCTACAGCCATCAAAAGTTAGGTCGAACTATTGTGCCACACATAAGTTAAAACCCTCGAATCTATGTATGAAGGTAAGCCATCCATTATCCTTCAAGTCTTTGTGGGCATTTTCAAATAACAATAAGGCTTGGCTACCGTTTGGCTCGATTCGCACAACTGGTGCCATGGAGTCGAGCACATGGTAAGTCCAGGGTTTGGGTCATAGCACACACAGGAGCAGAGTGCATGAAGGATTGCTCGGGGTAAGAGAGGTAAATGGGAATAAGGGATAGGCATTAATTCCATCATGCGAAGGTGGTGGAGTTTATCTCTGCCATGCATGATAATTATTGCTAAGGTACAACCGCCGGCTTTCATAGCTATTCAACCCACTATTCTATAGTCCAACAATCATATCACTTGGCTGACCAATGAAAATAGTGGCAAGTGTACAAACCAACGCGCACAATTGAAACATTATGCCATAGTTTTAAACCATCAACATACGATTTGAAAACAATGACCATGCGCCAAAGTATTGTAACAGCTCATATTAATAGTTTAACCAAGGTGCCAATACGTTTTGAAACTAGGTGTTATATCAAATGAAAAATATAAAAGGTTTAATCATAACACCTATATATTTTCATAAAACCAATGATCAATCAAATCAAAGAGAAAATGAATCCAAGTGCTAATGAATCACAAACTTAATCACTCATGAAGCGAAACAATATGATTAATCAAGGAATGCCTAACGCATGCAGATCAAAGGGTCTTAACCCAAACGATAAGTAACATACAGTAGGCATATCGACAAGAAAGACAATGACAGTTCAAATAATGACTTCAATGCGACTTCGAAAGACCAAGTTTTCACGCTTACAGTCTTGAAAACAAAACGAAGGTGAATGTGCAAGTGTTGCAAAAAAAATTGAAAATGTCGTTCATTTGAAAATTGCGACGAAAAATTGAAGTTTCCAAAACATTGGTGTAGGCAGCTTATAAGATAATGGAAAAATGTGAATTGGCTTCCAACAATGGCGACACACTGGTAGAAGCAGTTATCTCTTCCAAAAGAAACAAATTCAGATTAGGACAACAAAGATAATTCCAACTTCAAAAATAACAACCAGAAAATCGTATAAACATCATCATTAACCAACTATTCCAGCAGTGTTTCAAAAGATGAAAACTGATAACAATCTTAAGATCAACAATTCATGATATTAAAGATAAAATATTCAATACTGTTGACAGAGCCACTGCTGCCAGCAGGCGTCCATAGCCTCGACAGGGTTTCCATTTAACCCACTCTGACATTTGTATCCTGCCAAGAAGTTCTGGATCAAAATAAAGGACATTAAGAGGATTCTTATTTGCAAAATTTCATATACCCGACATTGCTTCGCTGCCAGCGGGCCTGTTCAGTACCCAGACGAAGTTGCCTTGGTGCCATGCATGCATTTACCCACTGTCAGCAGACCTGTTCAGTATCTCGGTGGGTTTACAAGCACTTCCCATAGCTCTTATTAATAATTTTGTTTTGTTTTTCATATATAGCTGAGCGGGGTGACGCTGAAAATCATGATTTTTTAACATATTTTTTTTAGACCTCATTAGAATTTTTTAGAACTGTCCTTTATTTAGATCCAGAGATGTTTTATTTAAAACAAACAACTTCATAAGACAGGGAGACATCTTCTGAGTCATTCCTTTACGGAATAGGGACAGCGTAAAAAG
Organism: Picea sitchensis; assembly: GCA_010110895.2. Lineage (NCBI taxonomy): Eukaryota > Viridiplantae > Streptophyta > Pinopsida > Pinales > Pinaceae > Picea > Picea sitchensis. The sequence goes on along the minus strand of SNQJ01S0048949.1, from coordinate 126,110 downwards.
ATAATAGATGATCATGACAAGCTTTGCTCAAAGATCGAGATCAGTCAACTTCTTTCAAACAACAGATTTTTTTCAACACAGATATAAACTTCAGCAAAATTCTATTGATGTTTGTACAATTTCTCAGGATTTATTTCAGCGAAGGAATTTTTTTATCGTCTTTGTCTAAAAAAGCTCAGTGTACATGTATGTGTATTTTTCAAAAACAGAAACTGATAAATTAAAAGAAAAATCAAAAACAAAAAGCAAACAAAAGCAAAATATGTACATAATATACAAGGGTTGTTATCAAGCAAAGTATTTTTTCAGAGCTTGGCCATTTATCAGATAGGTGTCAAGCTGCCCTTCAAGATTCTGCAATCGAAAAGAACTGGGACCCAACTTTTCAGCAATTAAAAATGGTCCAAGCCATAAGTTTTGAAATTTTGTGTGTTCTCCCTTACCCTCATGCGGTTTGTCCCATTTCAAGACGAGATCACCTACTTCAAAATCCCTATCAGAAGCAGAGTTATAATCGAACCAGCTTTTAACCAATTGTTGATGCTAATCTAACTTAAGTTTAGCTTGGGCTCTTACCTCTTCTAGCTTCATCAAAGTGTTAATTCGGTTTTATAGAGGGGGACAATATTCTTCTTGAACTTTCTGTGACAACTGAAGCGAAGGAAGAAGAATGTGAGGTGGCAGAATTTATTCTCTGCCATAAACGAGAAAAAAGGGGAGTTACCTATAACAGCTTTTGGCGTTACTCTATCATCCCACATCACGTTCAACAACGCATTGTGCCAATTCTTGTGATTTCCAACCACAGTTCTCTTGATGATTTTAATCAAGTTCTTGTTTGTTGATTATGCCAATCCATTGCCCTGGGGGTAGTAACTAGTAGAATACTTCAATTTAATTCTTTTTTCCAAAGTGAACTCGCTCATCTCAAGAGAAGAAAAGTAAGAAACGTTGTCAAAGACTAAACAGTCAGGGATATCGAAACGAGTGATAGTATTCGAATTTAGAAAGGAAATTACCTGACTGGTGTTGATAGTTCTTAACGCAGCAGCTTCAGACCATCGGGTAAAGTAATATGTGGCTGTCACAATAAATTTTTGCTGTTGTGAGGATGGAGGGTTGATTGGACCTCTGATATCAAGGTCCCACTGCTGAAAAGGGGAATCTACTGAAACGGGCTGCAAAGGAAAGGCTGGTTTTTGTAACCGCCCTGATGCTTTCTAACAGATGATACATCTACGACACAAGGCATGGGTGTCTCTAAAAAGCATGGGCCAGTAATAACCGGCTCTTAAAACCTTATGAGAAGTGGTGTCAGCACCAAAATGACCACCAACTTCTCCTGCATGAAACTTTAGCAAGAATTTTTCTGCTTCGTATTTTTTGAGACAACGCATCAGTACGCCGTCAAAATTTTGACGAAACAGAACACCATTAACCAGATGAAAGGAAGTAGACTTTAGTCTCAACACTCTTCTTTTAGTGGGGTCAAGGTGACGGGGGGCTGACCCATGTTCAAGACAAAATCTGATGTCGTCGTACCAGGGACTAACAGGGTTTTTTGCACAATAGATTAGACTTTGATCGCATTGTCCTAGGTTTGATGTATCACTTTCTTCTTGTTGTCCTTTCTCCAAATCAACAACCAACTTACATAACCCTTGGCCTCTGACTATCTGAGCTGGGGTGATTTCTAGGTCATACTCCTGCAAGGAAGTGACCTAGTTGGCTCTCTTTTCTCCTAGTTCCTTCTGCACTAACAGGTTCCTCATGGCTGGGTAGCGGATGATAACTTTCGTCCTTGACTTCAAAAGATAGGACCGGAAGTGTTTAACTTCTTTGAAAACAACGTAGGATTGTTGATCTACTGCTGGGTAATTAAGTTCAACGCCTTTGAAAGAGGAGCTCATAAAAGCGATGGGTACTTCGTTTTTTTTAGTATTCTTTTGAGTTAGGACGGCGGCATAGGAATGGTCAGAAGCAAAAGTGTAAAGTGTAAAGTCTTGAGAAAAATCTGGGCTCATGAGAGATGGAGCGTCTATTATGGCCTTCTTTATTGCATTAAAAGATTGATTTTCTAGGGATCCCCAGTGATATTGGGTGTCTTTCTTAATCAAGTTCTGCAAGGGTCTGACCATTTTGGAGAAGCTAGGGACAAATCTTCTCACGAAGTTAATCTGGCCTAAGAAAGACTGCATAGATTTTTTGGATGTAGGAGGAGGAAGTTTTGCGATAACTTGAGTCCTTTCGGGGTCAATAATCATCCCTTCACTAGACACAATGAATCCCAAGAGTTTACCCTGTTCTACTGCAAAGATGGATTTTTTTGGATTTAAAGAGATGCCGTACTTACGACATCACAGTAGAACGGCTCGTAAGTGAGCTATATGATATTCTTTGTTTTTAGAATATACAGTCACATCATCTAAGTAAACTACGGTGGAGTGATTGATTAAGCCTCGGAAAGCGATGTCCATTGCTCTCTGAAAAGTGGCTTCAACATTAATCAATCCAAAGGGCATTTTACGATAAGCATAAGTGCCCCACGGGGTACGGAAGGTAGTTTTGAGTTGGTCTGGTGGAGACATCAGGACTTGGTTGTATCCAGAGAATCCATCCAATAAGGATAGCCTCTCGGAACCAGATACCTGTTGAAGGATCTGTTCCATGGGTGGGACAGGATAGTTGTCTTTATCAGACACTCTATTGAGGTTTCAGAAATCGACGTAAAGTCAGATTTCCCCATTCTTCTTCCGGACTGGGACAAGGTTAGAAACCCACTGAGTGTGTCTAACAGGAAAAATTATCTTAGCATTAAGGAGCTTATTCAATTCTTTTTGAACAGTCGGTTCCAGTTTAGGGTGCATTTTCCTCAGTTTTTGTTGAAAGGGTAAGGTTTGGGGCTTCATAGGGATGACATGCTGTATGATATTAGGGTCGAAAGTTTTGAGGTCATCATACGCCCATGAAAAGACATCCTTAAATTCTTTGAACAATTTAATGAATGCAACTTTTTCTTGTTGAGAACATCCCAACCCTAGATTAATACACTGAGGATTTTCATTAGTTCCTAGGTTTAATTTTTCATAAGATAGCGAGGAACTGTTGGTTTTACAATTGACCGTCTTTTTAAATTTATCTTGAAAATCATAAAACTTCTCTAATCTAATTACAGATTTTGGGATCGAGTTTACCATCTCCGATGAAGATTCAGGAGTTTTCGGATCTGGTATTACCGTGAAATCGTGCAAATTGTCGTCGTGCGTGTGTTCGTCTATCACCGCACCTTGAAAAGTTTCTTCCATGTGCAGAAAGTTAATAATCTGCTGATCATCGTCAAATACTCTCCAGTTCGTGACGTTGTCGGGAATGGATTTCCGAAACTGCAGCTCAACTGAAAATGCGTCTGGGGACAAGCCTTCTGCAGGAAGAAGTTTAGAAGCTACATTATCTAATAAATCTGCTTCAGAGTTATTCAATCTAGGAATAGAATTTATATTGAAAGTGGAAAATTTACTCATTAAATTCCATACCTCAGACTGGTAGCTTTTGAGATGCGAAGAAAGACAGTGGATAGAATCTCTTACTTGTCTAACCACTATTTCAGAGTCGCCAAAGACGGTTAAATTTTGAATGTTCATATCCAAATCTTTTCTGAGACCTTGCAGTAAAGCCTCATATTCTGCAGTGTTGTTAGTGCATTCAAATTCCAACCTACATGCAATCAATGTTTTGTTACCTGCCGGATTGATAATAACGCAGCCTGCTCTGAATCCTTCTTTGGACTTTGACCCGTCGAAATAAAGAGACCAAATTTGATTTGCATCGGGTACGTGGGATTGCTGCGTGGAAGGTGTTGGCTGCATATATGCTACAATCTTGGACTGTCGTTCTAGATTGGTGATAGTTGAAGCCTCGGCCATGAAGTTACCGAAGAAGGTGTCCATCCCTTGTACTTCAGGTGAATCAACAGAAGGTGTATACGGTTCATTGGGATCGTTCAAATCCGTGACCGTGAACTTAAGGTAGCGCTCAAGATTTACTTTGATTTTATTAGGCTTGCCATTCTCTGGAAGCCATAGATGGGACCAATCTGTCGCGAAATAACCATGTAGTTGTTCCGACCAGTCCCTGCTCAAAAACAAACCATACACTTATGGAATATCCACAACAATTATATCAATAACTTGATGAACCTTGGGGTTAGATGATAATCTAATAAGTACATTCTTTAGTTCGCCTATAACTTTGACATTTGTCCAGTCAAGTTGTATGATTTTTAAAGTCGATGGTTCAACTTCAGCGTTAATCTTCTGGAAAACAGACCAAGGCATCACATTGGATGACGTCCCTGAGTCTACCATACAATTGTGCACGTTTCTATTAAAAATCTCGAAAGTTAAAAGGATAGGAGGCACATTTTTGCGAGTAGTAAGAGTGGTAGCTTGTGGCTTTTTACTCGCGGTTTCTACAACTACTTTATCTAAATTATTTACATTATTTACATTACTTACAAGAAGGCTTCCTTTATCTTGAGGATCAAGATTATTTTTAGTGGAAGTCTTCTGAGGAACTTTGTTTTGCACAACCTTGTTACCATTGGAATTACCATTTTTGCCATTCTCAGAAATATTTTGCAACATTTTTTGTAACAAAATGGGAAATTTTAGTAACTCATAAATGGAAATGTTATCCCTTAACTTTTTAAGATATTCAACAACATCATAATATAAGTCGGGGTTTACATTACTTTGTTTAATTTCAGCTGGTTTAGATTGTTTTGGAGGCAAAGTTGTAGTGTTTTCGGAAGAAGGTTTGTTTGTTGTCTTACTCCTGGTATTGTAGGGGTGTACTGTCTCAAAGTTAGCTTGAAAGATGCTATCCGAGAAGTGTCCAAAAATGTTTGGAGAAGACTCTTCTTCTTGGAATGTCTCTTGTTCAACTACCTCCTCAGGAATCTCAGGAGGCATCAAGTTATCTTTGGATTCTAGAATTGTTTGAAGTGCACATTGCAGACTTTCTAGATTAAGGCCTTCGGTTGTTGGATTAGGTCGGTTGGTAGGAAAAGGATTTTGGAAGGGAGGTTTGTAGGGCCCTTTACTCGAGGAGGCTTCTTCGGTTGACCTTTTTAAGTCTATAACTTGATTTGACATCTTTTGAACAACTTTAGTTAAGTTTTCCAAATCAGAGTTTTCAAGTTGTGTTTTACTCTGAGTGGGTCTGGGGAGGATTTCAATCTTCTTTTTGGAAGAAGAACTAGTGTCAGTTTCGTTGCTAGAAGAGTCTTTAAGACTAAGTATGTCTTTTTCGATCTGGCTGGCCTCCTCGAAGGCCTCTAACAACGTGGCTTTCTTAGATCGTTTAACCCAAATAGCTATACTTTGATGCAAAGCTTTAGTGTAGTAAGCTATTATAAGACTCTCGGCAGGCATGGAATCCGTAGGGATTCGGTTTTTAAGTGTTAAGAATATTTGATTA
>SNQJ01S0048949.1:107112-120622 GCA_010110895.2 Picea sitchensis | reverse complement strand
CATAGAAATTAGAAATTAAGTAATTAGTTAGAGATATAACGTTAATTTAAATCGGGTTATTACAGGGTGACTGTGTGGGTTTCGAAAAAGCAGGTGAGGGTTTGATTACATTGCCAAGGGTTTCATTAGGCAATTTAATCCCTGGGTAACTTGGACCGTTCCTTAGGCAGGGGGGAAGACTTGTCACGAAATCATAAGGTGGCTCAGGGAATAAACCCTGTGAGTAAGGGTACTCACTAGCCAGAAAACGTTCTATGTCAGAGTCTGAATCCTCACTAAGGATTATGGGCTTCTGTTCGACAGTAGGTTTAGGCTTATTCCTAGCCATTCTTGAAATCATCTGAGCGTTCTTTTTACCCTTGGCATAAGTCGAAGGGTTTGCCTTGGGATTTTTGCTTACAGGCCTTTTAATAATCTCAAAATTCTCAGTTACAGCATCAGGTAAGTCAACCTCAGGGTCGGTCGAGGGTTTAGGAGGAGGCAGTAGAGCATGGAAGGGCATGGGTGGCTGGACACTGGTTTCATTGACCATAGACTTGTCAACCTGGACAGGGTTTGTGTCATCAAAACCATTTCGAGCGATGAAATCTCTCCAACTATCACCGTGTAAACTCAAGTGATAAACAATAATAAGTTTAATAAGCCCATGGTGGAATAGGCTACTGTCAGCCTTCTGCCTTTTAAACCTTTTCAACATTTTATATAGGCTACACTGAAAGTAAAAGGGTAAATTCAACGAGTATCCCATAAATTTCATTAACAAACACAGGTGGTAGAGGAAAACAAGTCCGTATCGACCTTTATAGGTCATGAACTGTTTGACTATCATCAAAACATCATGCCATCGATTTTTAAGTGCAGAGATGGGTATACCTCTATCACAAGAGGTGACCTTTCGGGAGACAAATAGTAGTGGCCATGGAACCTCTTCCACTTTCGAATTCTTGAACCAACGCTGGCCCATGGCAGGTAACCCTGTAGCAGAACTGATAAATCCCTCATCGATTTCCAACTGGATGTCACCCACCTTGGCTCTACAGCCATAAAAAGTTAGGGCGAACTGTTGTGCCACACATAAGTTAAAACCCTCGAATCGTTGTATGAAGGTAAGCCATCCGTTATCCTTCAAGTCTTTATGGGCATTGTCAAATAACAATAAGGCTTGGCTGCCGTTTGGATTGATTCGCACGACTTGTGCCATGGAGCCGATCACACGGTAAGTCCAGGGTTTGGGTCATAGCACACACAGGAGCAGAGTGCACGAAGGATTGCTCGGGGTAACAGAGGTAAACGAGAATAAGGGATAAGCATTAATGCCATCGTGTGGAGGTGGTGGATTTTATCTCTGCCATGCATGATAATTATTGCTAAGGTACAACCACTGGCTTTCATAGTTGTTCAACCCACTATTCTATAGTCCAACAATCATATCACTTGGCTGACCAATGAAAACAGTGGCAAGTGTACAAACCAACGCGCGCAATTGAAACATTATGCCATAGTTTTAAACCGTCAACATACGATTTGAAAACAATGACCATGCGCCAAAGTATTGTAACAACTCATATTAATAGGTTAACCAAGGTGCCAATACGTTTTGAAACTAGGTGTTATATCAAATGAAAAATATAAAAGGTTTAATCATAACACCTATATATTTTCATAAAACCAATGATCAATCAAATCAAAGAACAAATGAATCCAAGTGCTAATGAATCACAAACTTAATCACTCATGAAGCGAAACCATATGATTAATCAAGGAATGCCTAATGCATGCAGATCAAGGGGTCTTAACCCAAACGATAAGTAACATACAGTTGGCATATCGACAAGAAAGACAATGACAGTTCAAATAATGACTTCAATGTGACTTCGAAAGACCAAGTTTTCACGCTTACAGTCATGAAAAAAAACCGAAGGTGAATGTGCAAGTGTTGCAAAAAAAATTGAAAATGTCGTTCATTTGAAAATTGTGACGAAAAATTGATGTTTGCAAAACATTGGTGTAGGCAGCTTATAAGATAATGGAAAAATGTGAATTGGCTGCCAACAGGTCGACATAATAGAACTGTCAACAATTAAGGTGGTGACAAGTGGCATGTATAGGAAAGGTCCACATCACCAAAAGCGACGTTACCATGCCATGCCACTTCTATCACACCTTGTTTATCTATCACACCTTGTTTCTCTTGAATGTTGAATTCCTAAACAAGCCAATCTACCAACATGTGTTCCTTTAGATGGACGATCTGGATTAATTCCGGACTTCAGGACTTCAGGAGTTTGTGCCTTAGCACACTTTGTTTCTCCCGAATACTGAATTTCGAATGACTGTGAGATCTATGTCTCACAACCATCCGTGTGTAGATCTGATGGCTCAGATATGTTTTTCCACTGCCGTGCCTTAGCTTCTGCTCTTCGCTTGATCTAACATTTCTAATATATTCTTGCTCAAATCTGATGGTAAACAGTTCTCCCCGAATCTACAGTGTAGATCCTCTCTAAAACTTTAAAACTTTGGCTTTGGCCCCTTTTGTTCTTATAATACATAAACTTCATTGAATTCACGAAGTCTAAAGGACTTGGAGGTTAAATCTCATGCACATTCCTCCAGATCTAACGGTTGGAAAGGTTGGCCTTTCCCCCCTGCGTAGATATTATACCTCAAATTCAAACCTTGTGCTCCAACACAATGGTTGTTGCAGATTCATTCTTTGTTTCCATTACATAAACTATTATACCTCCTGAGCTTCATAACATGACTAACCTATTCTCTTGGCACCCAGGGGCGTTCTTAACTCATATTTTGTCTATTTTGACAACAATTAACTCTGAAACATGTGTTTCATTAAAAACCTACATGATCCATCCAGGCTCAATGCTGAAAACATGGCTCTGATACCATATCGTAACACCCTCGACCACCCAGGTCGGGCCATGCTACTCCAAATAACGCTTTGATACCATTTTGTAACGTCTCCAACCATAAACCTCTGTCAGGTAACACTACCTAAACAATTGTATCTTTTATTTTCTTCTCTGATGCCATTTTTTAACCTCCCTAACCACCAACAGGCCGGGTATTCTCACCTCAGACAGATATCTTTGCGGATTAAATCACATATAAAGTTTATCATAAAATAAATAGATAGAACATGGAAGCATACATGCAGTGAAATACATGATATTACTACAAGAATCAAAGATATGCACTAAATCACATCATTTAACCATTAAGAACATAAATGATACTTATCTCTTAATTGAAGTACACAAATTGTGTGCAGACCTTCCACAAACCTCCCATCCTTAAACCACACTGCTCATCACTCTCAGCAGTGGATCACCCCCGAGCTGGGACTAAACTCCACTGGGAAAGGGATTCCTAGGCTAGGAAGGGAAAACATGAAGTTGCATATTACAACATAAAGGATTTCATCCAAGGCGCCACTTACAACCACCGCTTACAGAATCTCATTCCCCACATGCCTGTCCCACCCCAGGAGTGTACACCTTCACTATCACACAGTCCATCGGCTGCTCCACTGATCCAGATTATTTTCAGCACAAAATGAGACTGGAGATATAATAAATAAATGTATAGAGATATCTTGGATAACCAATATTATAACAGAAATGTATCATAGATGCAACCATAAACACAGATATACATTAATACACAATTTTCTATTAATGAGTGAAAATGTACAAAGACTGTAAAATAGATAGTGAAAGACTCGTTAGAATGCTTGTAGGTTATCTCTGAGAAGATATGTGATGACTACTCACATCCATGAGAAGATGATTTTACAATGAGGCTCCAAAGGCATTTTTATTATAAATAAAATCCAAAACCCTACCCCTAGAAGATGAAAATCCAACAGTTTTGTGTACCCCGTTTTGGGTAGTTTGGTGTATCAACTTCCCGAGGGTGTAACTTTGGCATACGATCTCTTTTTGGGGTGCACGATATGTATTTGGAAAGGTATAATTGAGGATATTCATTTTGGGGGCTCAATTAGAGCCTTTCTCTATAATTTAGAAGATCGATCCCGGAAAACATTCATTTAGGCCCTCAAAATGGCCCCGGAAGTTAAAAACTACTAAAAATAGTAACTTGCCAAAATTGACAGAAAATTGTTTTGTGAGTTGGAAAATGTGGGTGGCCACCGATCTCCACCTAGATCAATCCTACCTCATTAGAAAGAAATGGTCTCTATTGAGTTGAGTGCGCGGGGGAGAGGGAAAATAATTTTCTGAATCTCGATCTTGATGAGCTACTTTCCTTGTTTGAGAAGTTCTATTGCTTATCTTTTTGAAGTTTTTCACAAACCTGTGGCTAGAAGGGTTGGACTTTTTAAACTAGTCTGGCTACATGAGATATATATGTGCAGAAGGAATCTTTGCACTTTGTTGTAGTCTTTTCTACCTACTTCTGTTGTATAGAAGGTGCTTGGGCCAAGGCTGTAGTGGTTGCAATATCCTTCTGTTCACCTTTTAAATAGAGTGTGAAGAAGATAAATTTTGTAGTATGAGATACTACCTTGAGGCACTTTTCAGGTGGGATAGTAGTTAGAACCACTTTTGGTATCCTGTAAATATTACCTCCCAGAGTAACAATGACACTACGGGGTCAAGACTCATTGATAGCATGGTACTTGCACATATATGGATGGCCTAAGAGAACATCACATAAATCCAGCGGGAAAACATCACATAATACCTCATCCTTGAAGGTTTGTATGTCGTATGAAAATCAACATTGTTGGTTGACACAAAGATCTCATCCCCGGAGAGGCCACCTGATGTTGTATGGTTGTGGGTGTGGTTTTTTCAACAATCCAAAATATTTGACGACCTCTGGTGAGATGAGGTTCTTCTAGCTTCTGCTATCAACAATAAAATGCAGTGGTGTCCCCTTCACCGACATCTGTGAATGAAAAAGGTGCTCCCCCTCTTCAGGATCTATTGGTTCTTATGGTTGAATTGTTGCGTTCGCGAAAATAACAATGGGGTTTCTATCAATGATCTGTCTTCTGTGAGTATTTTTTGAATCAGATTTTGAATCAAGGATCGACTCCTTGTATTTCATTTCGGCCAACAATGACTGTTTTGAGAGACATTCATCGGTGTTGTGCCAGGGGATTTTGTGGAAATTGCACCATTTTCCGATGTCCTTCTTCATCTTCCTATGACCCTTATTTTCCCGTGGCTTGGAATTGTTTTCGAGAGACTATTTGTTAGGGTCGCCTTTATCATACTTTGGTTGTTGCAGATTCGCAGACCCGAACTCCCGTTTTTTCTAGTGCTTAAATTTCTTCTCGATTTTAACATCATATCTATAAGAAACATCGAGTGATGAGATGTCCAGAGAATCCATTTCATTTTGGATGTATCTATGTAGATCCCCACAGTATTTTAGAACCAAATGTCATTCAGAATCTTTGATACCCATATTGGTTTACAAGGTATGGAAGGTATTGGTGAACTCTGGAACTTCTTGGCCCCTCTCTTGTCGTAGTGTGTTCCATTTGATATACTGGTCCTCAGAGTTTCCAACAGGGTAATATTGTTCCTTTACCGCATCCACAAAAAAATCCCAAGTGGGATTGGCCCCATATATTCCAAACTCTTCTGTGGAACTTTTCTCCTAGTAAGTTTCCCACCAATGTTTGACATGGGGGAGATATTTAGGGAGTGTGAAGGTGATATTTTCTCTATCAAAAAAATGGTGAATAGAGAAATAACCTTCTAGTAGATTTAACCATTTATCTAGGGCATCCACATCTATCTGACCTTCAAATACGAGAATATCAAAATTAACGTGTACCTTGAAAGGAGAGGTGCTTCGAAAGTGGTTGTTTTATGAATATGTGCCTGTCTCTATTGGAAGATATTAAAGGATGTGGGAAAAATTCTCCATCATTTTGTCCCTCTATCGCGTGAGAGCTTTCTCAAGCAACCGATTGATAGAATCATCTCCTCCGTAATTTTCCTTTTATTTTTCCATGGAGGGTTTCTTGGGCGTGCAAGAGAGATTGTCTTCAATAGATACAAGCTCGAGACACAACTTTCTATACTCGGACCTTGTTGGGGACATGCACTGAAAAAAAAGAAGATCAAGAGCAGCCTGCTCTGATACCACTGATTCAGATTATTTTCGGCACGAAATGAGAGCGGAGATATAATAAAGAAATGTACAAATATACATCAGATATCCAATATTATAATAGAAATGTATCAGATATGCAACCATAAACAAATATATACAGTAATACACAATTTTCTATTAATGAGTGAAAATGTACAAAGACTGTAAAATACAGAGTGAAAGACTTGCTAGAATGGTGGAATCTAATCTCTGAGAAGAGATGTGACGGCTACTTGCATCCATGAGAATATGATTTTACAATGAGGCTCCAAAGGCCTTTTTATCATAAAGATAGTCCAAAACCCTAACCCCGGAAGATGAAAATAGAACAGTTTTGTGGACCCTGTTTTGGGTAGTTTGGTGTATCAACTTCTTGGGGGCGTAACTTTGGCATACGATCTCCGTCTATGGCACATAATATCTCGTTGGAAAGGTACCATCGAGTATATTAATTTTGGGGTCTCAATCAGATCCTTTGACTATAATTTAGAAGCTTGATCCTGAAAAAAATTCATTTAGGCCCTCAAAGTGGCCCCAAAAGTTAAAAACTACTAAAATAGTAAATTGCCAAAATTGCCAAAAAAATGTTTTGAGCGAGTTGGAAAAGGTGGGTGGCCACCGATATCCACCTAGATAAATACTACCTACTTAGAAAGAAATGGTTTCCATTCCGTTGATTTCTCCGGGGAGAGGGAAAATAATTTCTTGAATCTACATCTTGATGAGCTTCTTTCCTTGTTGGAGAAGTTGCGCTGCTTTTCTTTTTGAAGGTTTTCACGAACCTGTGGCTGGAAGGGTTGGACCTTTTTAACCAGTTTGTCTACATGAGATGTCTGTATGCAGAAGGAATCTTTGTGATTTTTTCTAGTCTTGTCAACCTTTCTTTGTTGGATAGAGGGTTCTTGGGCCAAGGCTGTAGTGGTTGCATTATCCTTCTATTCACCTTTTGAACATATTGTGAAGAATCTAAATTTTGTAGTATGAGATACTACCTTGTGGCACTGTTTAGGTGGGATAGTAGTCAGAACCACCTCTAGTATTCTATAGATATGACCCCTCAGAGTAATAATGACACTACGGGGTCGAGACTTATAGATAGCATGGAACTTCAACATATATGGCTGGCCCAAGAGAACATCAAAGACATTCAGCGAGGCAACATCACATAATACGTCATCCTTGAAGGGTTGGATGTCGTATTAAAATCGACACTGTTGGTTGACACAAAGATCTCGTCCCTAGCGAAGCCACCCAATGTTGTATGGTTGTAGGTGTGGCATTGTCGACAATCCCAACTATTTGATGACCTATGTTGAGATGAGGTTCTATTAGCTTCCGCTATCAACAATAAAATGCAGTGGGATCCCCTTCATCCACATCCATGAATGAAAAAGGTTCTCCCTCTCTTTAGGATCTGTTGGTTCTTCTATTTGAATTGTTGTGGTCGCGACAATAGCAATGGGGTCTGCATCGATCATCTATATTCTGTGAGTATTTTCCGGATCAGATCCCAAATCAAGGATCGACTCCTTATCTTTCATTTTGACCACCAATGACTATTTTGAGTGACATTCATCGGTGTTGTACCAGGGGATTTTGTGGAAATTGAACCATTTTTCAATGTCCTTCTTCATCTTCTTGTGACCCTTATTTTCCTGTGGCTTGGAATGGTTTTCGAGAGACTTTTTGTTAGGGTTGTCTTTATCATACTTTGGTTGTTTCAGATTTGCAGACCAAAACTCCCATTTTTTCTGGTGCTTAAAATTCTTCTCGATTTTAAAAGCATATCGATAAGAAACACCGAGTGATGAAATGTCTAGAAAATCCATTTCAGTTTGAATGAATCTATGTAGAACCCCATGGTATTTTAGAACCAAATTTCATTCAAAATCTTTGATACCCATCTTCGTGCGCAAGGTATGGAAGGTATTGGCGAAATCTGGAACTGCTTGGCCCCTCTCTTTTCGTATTGTTGTCCATGTCATATACTAGTCCTCATAATTGCCAACAAGGTAATATTTTTCCTTTACCCAGTCCACAAACAAATCCCAAGTGGGATCGACCCCATATATTCTAGACTCTTTTGTGGAACTTTGCTCCTAGTAAGTTTCCCACCAATGTTTGACATGGGGGAGAGATTTAAGGAGTGTGAAGGAGATATTTTCTCTGTCAAAAAAATGGTGAACATAGAAATAATATTCTAGCAGATTTAACCATTTGTCTAGGGCATCCGCATCTACCTGACCTTCAAATATGGTAATATCAAAATCAACCTGTACCTTGAAAGGAGAGGTGCTTCCAAAGTGGCTATTTGATGAATATGCGCATGTTGTTATCGGCATACATTGAAGGATGTGGGAAAAATTCTCCATCATTTCGTCCCTCTGTCGCGTGAGAGCTTGCTCAAGCAACAAATTGATAGAATTGCGTGCTCCATCATTTTTCTTTTATTCCACCATGGAGGGTTTCTTGGGCATGTGAGAGAGATTTTCTTAAAGAGAGACAATCTCAAGACCCAACTTGCTATACTCGGACCTTGTCCGGGACATGCACTGAAAACAAAAAGAGATCAAGAGTAGCCTTCTCTAATAGAACTGATCTGGATTATTTTTGGCACAAAATGAGAGCAAAGATATAATAAATAAATGTACAAAGATATCTTAGATATCTAATATTATAATAGAAATGTATCGGAGATGAAACCATAAACACAGATATACAATAATACACAATTTTCTATTAATGAGTGAAAATGTACAAAGATTGTAAAATACAGAGTGCAAGACTTGCTGGAATGGTGGCACCTTATCTCTGAGAAGAGATGTGACAGCTAATCACATACATGAGAATATGATTTTACAATGAGGCTCCACAGTCCTTTTTATCATAAATAAAATCCAAAACTCTAACCCCGAAAGATGAAAATCCAACAGTTTTGTGGACCTCGTTTTGGGTAGTTTGGTGTATTAACTTCTCGGGGGCATAACTTTGGCATACGATCTCCATTTGGGGCACACAATATCTCGTTGAAAATGTATCGTCGAGGATATTTATTTTGGGGGCTCATTCAGAGACTTTGAACATCATTGAGAGGTTTGATCCTGAAAAACAATCATTTAGGTCCTCAAAATGGCCCCGGAAGTTAAAAACTGCTAAAAATAGTAAATTGCCAAAATTGTCAGAAAACTATTTTGAGCGACTTGGAAAAGGTGGGTGGCCACTGATACCCCCCTATATCATCCACCTCACTTCCAGGGCTTTAGCAACAGGCCGAACAAAATTCTCAGATCTTTGTAGCTGCTACTGGACTCCCTCTAGGAGAACTCACTTCCTCAGCACACTCTCTCACCTGGAGAGAGTTGCTCACAGGCCTGACAACCTGCTTCTTCTATCCACACTCTCACACTTGGGAGAGTTACCCATAGGCCTGGAAACCTGCCTCTTCAAACCATCTCTTACATCAACTTGGTAACCACAATAGCAAACTTGGGTAAGGAAAGGGATGGCTCAACAATTTACACAGGTTCACGATTGTAAAGGGTTCAACAATGATGGAATTGGCCGACTACATTCCTTCTCAGTGCGTGAGTGAATATGACAAAAAAATGGATCGCCTACTCCCCATGCTGAGCGCGAACCCCTCCTAGGAAATATGGCCAGAATGGTTCGTGCCCCAACAACAGTGGAAATTCCCACAAAAATCTGCATGTGCCCAGGTTGACACGTGACTCTCTTAGGAGCTCGTCCCTCTCCACTTGGAGTTGGTTTCTCTCCCTAAAGGAACTTAGGATAACTGGGTTTATTTCCCAAACTTTAGTAATTTAAGGAAATACATTATAATATTCCTTTGGGTTAAGCCCTTAATCTTAGCCCCTTTTTACTAGCCTCTCAGCCCCCTTCCCTTACCTAGCCTAGTGGAGCTTAGTCCCCCATACTCTTTCTTTGTAGTCGAGCTACACGCAACGATAATGTTATATTAATAATATGAATATTTACATGTACAAAACATGATTCTGGCCTTTAACATCTTGGATCTCTAGCCTAATAAACATATAATCCTACCAACTTATAAATACTTAGCTCACTAGCCTACAAAACATGTTACATTCATAATTACAACTGAGGCTCGGTCTTGGGATATTACAACTTTTTCACAAAACGTATTGGCATAGGGCCCTTCACAATGCCTAAATAAGTCTTAATGCTAAATCTAAAACATAGGTCATAATGTAATAAAAATACATGCATAATTTTTTTTAACATGTGCACATTCCTATAAATTAAAAAAGAAATAGTAAGACTACATGTTTTTCAGGAAGTGTTAGATGAGTTAGTTACTTTGGTTTTATCTTTGGATTGACATATAAAGAATTCAATGTAAATTCTAAATATATATTTCTTATGGAAAAAATAATATTTTCTATATTTTTATATAGTTTTATCTTACATATATCATCATTCTAGAATACATAGGTTTTTTAATTCTATATCCTAATTTTAGAATATATAGGTTTTTTAATTCTAGCATACTTTTTTATTGCCTCATTCATGTGAAAAATAAATTATATGGTGCATACGTCTAGACATAGGCTTACATGCTAAAAATATGATTGATTATATTAATACCCTCCAATCCCATTTCAGGCTTCACTTTATTAATTTAAAAATTATACATTAAAAATATGAAAAAATAGTGACACACAAGAACAAACTATTATCTATTACAAATTATTATCTATGTGCAAATTTGTTTCAAGAAATTTTGTTATTTACATGTTAAATGTACTTAACACAAACATATGCATTATATTTTAGATGAAAAGTATCATACCAATTATTCCTCTTAATCAATAAAGTGTTATTTTTTAAGATTTTTATTACAACTAATATATTATAAGAGGAAAACAATAAACTTCACCATCCTATTATATTTATTGAAATTCATTCTCTTATTATTTTTAGACTCTAAATATTATTATTATTATTTATATACTACCATATAATTTACACACTTAGTATACACCAACTTATTATATTTATTGAAATTCATTCTCTTACTATTTTTAGATACTAAATATATTTTTTTTTTTTTATAAACTACCATATAATTTACACACATAGTATGCACCAACCTATTATATTTATTGAAATTCATTCTCTTACTATTCTTACTATTTTTAGACACGAAATATTATTATTATTTTTTATATACTACCATATAATTTACACACTTAGTATGCTTATGACGTGGAAAAATGAAAACAATTAATAATAAAACGAAGATGGAAAGTAATAATCATTGGTTGAATAATTTTTTATGACATTTTTTTTATTCCTTCATACCAAGTGAATCAAGGTGGATATTGAACAAATAAAATTGAGTTTATTTTGAAACTTGAGCCCTTACAAGTGGTAGTTTCCATATATATTCCTTATACCAACTTTCAAAGTTTCAATGGTCCTCTCCTACCTCCGGTAGAAGAACACCAAGTTTCAAAGTTTCAATGGTCGTCTCCCACTCCTAATAGAAGAATAAATTAATGGTGCAGCAAAGAGACTTTGTTATCCAACTTTTTATTAAATAAAGAGAATTTTTAAAGGAATGTTAAAATTACAAATTTAAATTATTTTCAAAAATAAATAAATTAATATAGAGTAAAGATATTTTGTTATCAAACATTTTAAAATTACAAATTTAAATTATTTTCAAGAATGAAATAAATTAATATATAGTAAAGAGATTTTGTTACCAAACATTTTCTAAATTAAGTTTGTTAATGTAAGTTTGAAAGTACATGTCTAAATTATTTGTAATATAAAATTGCTTCATAAAACCTAAAAATCCATTCATATTATCAGAATTTACAAAATTGTAATTTCCTCGTATCATTCAGTGCAACATAACTTTACGCATCTATTTTTTTTTTTAAATGCAACGTTCATGAATGTGTTGGACTTTTAAGTTCCGCGTTCATGTAAACGGTCGTTTGCAGTGAGAATCGAGATGCAGCCCTAGTTTACTCCGGAATTCTGGGCATCATTTGTGGTAAGAAACTGACACAAAAACCACTGATGTGGTACAATCCAATCTATCAGGCAACATATTAGATGTAATTCGAGGCAATATAGTAGTTAGCTCGACACATTCTGGAGAACTACTTTAATTTATTTTATATAGAGAGAAATGAGAGAGGGAAGTATTTATTATATATATATATAATTCGAGGCAATATAGTAGTTAGCTCACACATTCTGGAGAAGTACTTTAATTTATTTTATATAGAGAGAAATGAGAGAGGGAAGTACTTTATATTATATATATGGAGAAGTATTTTAGTTTATATATATATGGAGAAGTACTTTAGTTTATAATATATATATATATAGATGAATGAGAGAGAAGTACACTAGTTTAGTTTATATATATAGTTTAGTTTATATATATAGATGAATGAGAGGGGGTAGATGGAATTTTCAAAAAGTTTTACTGCACTGTGGAGATTTGGAAATTAATGATTGTTTGAAGTTTAAGGTATGTGTTTTTTATTTGGTTTTTGTGGAGATTAATGATGGTTTGAAGTTTAAGCTATGTGCATTTTATCTAGCGTGTGCTAAGTTAGTTGAATATCAAGTTAAGTAGTCATGATGTGTTAAAAAATGATTTCCAAGGAAAGACAATAGATGTCATAAAGGTAAAAATAATTTGTTTAGTTTTTTGAATTTCAAAATTTTGTTAATTTGAATTTTAAAATTTATTTTTCATTGAAGAGGTTTCATAGTATTATTTACTTTATTTTCTTTTATATTTATTAGTTTTTTAAAGTAAGTTTGTGTTGTTGATAGGGTTTGTTTATAATAATCTATATAGGAAATTTGTGTTGTGTTTAAGGTTTGTTTATAATAATTTGATGTAGTAAAATTTTGTGTTAATGTATTAGTATTGTATTAAATTTATTTTAACTTTGGATTTATTAAATATTTGAGAGATAAAAAACCATTAAAACATAAATATCTTCCCTTTTCTCTTTTTATATATGCATATACTTAATATAATACAATTTATTATTAATATTATAAATTAATTAAAAATAATTAAAACCATACCAAACAAAATTATCATATATTCTAAAATATAAATTTCTCTTCTCATACATATATATGCTTGATATAATATACTTAATAGTTAATATTGTAAATTGATTAAAACTCATTTAAAGAGAGATATAATAGAATTATTTCACATTTATCTTGTAATCATTGAATTCTAATAATATTATATTTATATAGACAAATTTATAAATGAATAATGTAGAAATTAGGATGCTTAGTTAAGATTTACATAACTAAGTTGTTGTGT
>SNQJ01S0048949.1:74626-85968 GCA_010110895.2 Picea sitchensis | reverse complement strand
TCATTCCCCACATGCCCGTCCCACCCCAGGAGCATACACCTTCACTGTCACACAGTCCATTGGTTGCTCCACCTCCCTTCCAGGGCTTCAACAACAAGCCAAATGGAATTCTCAGAGCTCTGTAACTGCTACTGGACTTCCTCCAGGAGAACTCACTTCCTTAGCACAATCTCTCACTTGGAGAGAGTTGCTCACAATCCTGACAACTTGCTTCTTCTATCCATACTCTCCCACCTAGGAGAGTTACCCATAGGCCTGACAACCTGCCTCTTCAAACCATCTCTTACGTCAACCAGGTAACCACAATAGCAAAATCGGCCAAGGCCAGGGACGACTCAACAATTTACACAAGCTCACGATGGTAAAGGGTTCAACAATGGTGGAAATGGCCGACTACGTTCCTTCTCAGTGCGTGAGGGAATCCAGGAAACAGATGGCTCGCCTGGTCCCCATGTTGAGCATGAACTCCTCCCAGGAAATATGGTCAGAATGGTTCGTGCTCCAACAACGGTGGAAATTACTACATAAATTCTACATGCACCCAGGTTGACACCTGACTCTCTTGGGAGCTCGTCCCTCTCCAATTGGAGTTACTTCCTCTCCCCAAGGGAACTTAGGATAACTGGGTTTATTTCCCAAACTTTAGTAATTTAAGGAAATACATTAGAATATTCTTGTGGGTTAGGCCATTAAGCTTAGCCCCTTTTTCCTAGCCTCTTAGCCCCCTTCCCTTACCCAACCTAGTGGAGCTTAGTCCCCCATACTCTTTCTTCATGGTCGTTCTATACGCAAAAATGTTGTTATATTAATAATACTTGGCTCACCAACCTACAAAACATGTTACATTCATAATTACAACTGGGGCTCGGTCTTGAGATATTACAAGTTTTTCACAAAAAGTATTGGCATAGGGGCCTTGACAATGCCTAAATAAACCTTAATGATAAATCTAAAAAATAGATCGTAATGTAATAAAAATGCATGCATAATTTTTTTAACATGTCCACATTCCTATAAATTAAAAAAAAATAGTAAGACTACATGTTTTTAGATGAGTTAGCTACTTTGGTTTTATCTTTGGATTGACATACTTATAAAGAATTCTACTTAGATTCTAAATATATATTTCTTATGGAAAAAATAATATTTTCTATATTTTTATAGAGTTTTATATTACATATATCATCATTCTAGAATACATAGGTTTTTTAATTCTATATCTTAATTTTAGAATACATAGGTTTTTTAATTCTAACATACTTTTTTATTTCCTCATTCACTTGAAAAACAAATTATATGGTGCATAAGTCTAGATATAGGCTTACTTAGTAAAAATATGATTAATTATATTAATACTCTCAAACCCCATTTTAAGTTTCACTTTATTAATTTAAAAACTATACATTAAAAATATGAAAAAATAGTGACACAGAAGAACAAACTATTATCTATTATAGTGTATATTTGTTTCAATAAATTTTGTCATTTAAATGTTAAATATACTTCTTAACATGAACATATACATTATATTTTAAATGAAATATAACATACCAATTATTCCTCTTAATCAATAAAATGTTATTTTTTAAGATTTTCATTACAACTAACATATTATAAGAAGAAAACAATAACTTATACCAACCTATTATATTTATTGAAATTCATTCTCTTACTATTTTTAACACAATTATTATTATTATTTTTTATATACTACCACATAATTTACACACTTAATATGCTTATGATGTGAGAACATGAAAACAATTAATAATAAAATGAAGATGAGAAGTAATAATCATTGATTAACTAAATTTTTATGATATTTTTTTTATTCCTTCATACCAAGTGTGTTGGTATGAATCAATAGGTGGATATTGACAAAATAAAATTGAGTTTATTTCGAAACTTGCCCCTTACAAGTGGTAGTTTCCCTATATATTCATTATACCAACTTTCAAAGTTTCAATGGTCCTCTCCTACCTCAAATAGATGAATACCAACATTCAAAGTTTCAATGGTCATCTCCCACGTCTAATAGAACAATAAATTAGTGGTGTAGGAAAGAGACTTTGTTATCCAACTTTTTATTTAATAAAGAGAATTTTTAATGGACTTTTAAAATTACAAATTTAAATTATTTTCAAGAATGAAACGAATTAAAATAGAGTAAAGAGATTTTGTTATCAAACATTTTCTAAATAAATTAACTTTGTTAATGTAAGTTTGAAAGTACAAGTTTAAATTATTTGTAATATAAAATTGCTTCATAAAAATGGAAACTTAAAAATCCATTCATATTATCAGAATTTACAAAATTGTAATTTCCTCATATTAGTCGGTGCAACATAAATTTACGCATTGTTTTTTTTAATGCGACGTTCCTGAAAGTGTTGGACTTTTAAGCTCCACGTTCATGTAAACGGTCGATTACAGTGCAAAGGCCATATACATGGAAGGGTCGTTTGCAGTGAGAATCGAGATGCAGCCCTAGTTTACCCCGGAGTTCTGGGCATCATTTATGGTAAAAACTGACACAAAAAACCACTGATGTGGTACAATTCAATTTTCAGGCAACATATTAGATGTAATTCGAGGCAATATTGAATAGTTGATTTTCAACATTTTTAAAACTTGTTTTTGAAGTTCTGTCATTATATTTATTCAAAATATTACTACAAAATTAAGACTAAACTACAAGCAAATATTGTTTCAAAAATTAGTTAATAATACTTACTTTATAGTTGTGGATATGAAAAACTTTTAATGCATGTATGTTTTCCTTCAAACCCAAACTAAACATGAAAGTTTAATAAATCAATACCCTATCCACTACAAGTTTAATAATGTTTCAAATTTACAAAGATATTTACAATTTATATATCTAAAGTTTAATTTTAAAAAGATGTTAAAATTATATATATATGTATTTTCAATTTTGTTTTTCATTTTCTAATGGAATATTTATGGATATTAAAGTTTCTTGTGTTAAATATATTCATATAATTATTAGCACAAATCAAATTAATAATTTTAATTCTAACATACTTTTTTATTTCCTCATTCACTTGAAAAACAAATTATATGGTGCATAAGTCTAGATATAGGCTTACTTAGTAAAAATATGATTAATTATATTAATACTCTCAAACCCCATTTTAGGTTTCATTTTATTAATTTAAAAATTATACATTAAAAATATGAAAAAATAGTGACACACAAGAACAAACTATTATCTATTATAGTGTAAATTTGTTTCAATAAATTTTGTCATTTAAATGTTAAATATACTTCTTAACATGAACATATACATTATATTTTAAATGAAAAGTAACATACCAATTATTCCTCTTAATCAATAAAATGTTGTTTTTTAAGATTTTCATTACAAAAGAAAACAATAACTTACACCAACCTATTATATTTATTGAAATTCATTTTGTTACTATTTTTAACACACAATTATTATTATTTTTTTTTATATACTACCACATGATTTACACACTTAATACTTAATATGCTTATGATGTGAGAACATGAAAACAATTAATAATAAAATGAAGATGAGAAGTAATAATCATTGATTAACTAAATAATTTTAATGATATTTTTTTTATTCCTTCATACTAAGTGAGTTGGTATGAATCAATAGGTGGATATTGACAAAATAAAATTGAGTTTATTTCGAAACTTGCCCCCTACAAGTGGTAGTTTCCCTATATATTCATTATACCAACTTTCAAAGTTTCAATGGTCCTCTCCTACCTCAAATAGATGAATACCAACATTCAAAGTTTCAATGGTCCTCTCCCACGTCTAATAGAAGAATAAATTAATGGTGTAGGAAAGAGACTTTGTTATCCAACTTTTTATTTAATAAAGAGAATTTTTAATGAAATTTTAAAATCACAAATTTAAATTATTTTCAAAAATGAAACCAATTAATATAAAGTAAAGAGATTTTGTTATTAAACATTTTCTAAATTAAATTTGTTAATGTAAGTTTGAAAGTACAAGTCTAAATTATTTGTAATATAAAATTGCTTCATAAAAATGAAAACCTAAAAATCCATTCATATTATCAGAATTTACAAAATTGTAATTTCCTCATATCAGTCAGTGCAACATAAATTTACGCATTTTTTTTTTAATGCGACGTTCATGAAAGTGTTGTACTTTTAAGCTCCACGTTCATGTAAACGGTCGATTGCAGTGCAAAGGCCATACACAAGGAAGGGTCGTTTGCAGTGATAATCGAGATGCAGCCCTAGTTTACCCCGGAGTTCTGGGCATCATTTATGGTAAAAACTGACACAAAAAACCACTGATGTGGTACAATTCAATTTTCAGACAACATATTAGATGTAATTCGAGGCAATATTGCATAGTTGATTTTCAACATTTCTGAAACTTGTTTTTGAAGTTCTCATTATATTTATTCAAAATATCATTACAAAATTAAGATTAAACTACAAGCAAATATTGTTTCAAAAATTAGTTAATAATACTCACTTTATAGTTATGGATATGAAAAACTTTTAATGCATGTATGTTTTCCTTCAAACTCAAACTAAACATGAAAGTTTAATAAATGAATACCCTATCCACNTATCCCACATTTATCTTTTTGTCATTGAACTCCAATAATATTAATTTATATAGACAAATTTATAAATGAATATTATTTAATACACATTAAATTTGTTATTATTATACTTTTATTTTTTATAATATTAAATTATAAAAAAAAAATAAAAAAAAAATTCTTATCATTGAAATACAATAATATTATATTTAAATACACAAATTCATGAATGAATATTATTTGTAAATTGATTAGAAATCATTTAAATAGAGTTAGAATAGAATTATCCCACATTTATCTTCTTATTATTGAACTCCAATAATATTATATTTATTTATATAGACAAATTCATGAATGAATATTATTTAATACACAATAAGTTTGTTACTATTATATTTTTATTTTTTATAATATTAAATTTTAAAAATAATTAAAAAAAGTTCTTAAATGTTTCCACTTGCTAGCTATATATTTAAAAGAAAAAGATTTATATGTTAAAAAATATGAATCACCACTATATTGTTGTATATTTTCGACGTTAAAGTATATGAACCACTGGAAAGTTGCCAAGGAAAAAACCTAAAATGAAAAAACCTAAAATAATCCGTCGATGTTAAAAACTTGGAATCACCAATCATATGAACCACCGGAAATTTGCGATGTAAAAACCTAAAATAATCCGTGGATGTTAAAAATGGGGAATCATCAATTATATTTTTGGCATACAAAACACGTACTTTCTGCATTTATTATTTATGATTTTAGATATACTAAGTTGGCAATAACTAGTTGAACCCAAGAATCCAAATATCTTCCAGATTGAAAGTTCAAAATGATGTCTCAGACTAAAATGACCCCCAACCAGCCGTTTCTCTTATTACCCAGATTTTGTCTACTTTATTTTCTTTTGCGGAGGTGATGTTGGCCATCTGGTCCCCCGGGAATTTCTCGTTTGGCATAGAATACTTTGCTACCGATCTCTCTTTCTCTTAATAATAATTCTCTTGACTCTCCATTTTCGCTC
Source organism: Picea sitchensis (assembly GCA_010110895.2). Classification (NCBI taxonomy): domain Eukaryota; kingdom Viridiplantae; phylum Streptophyta; class Pinopsida; order Pinales; family Pinaceae; genus Picea; species Picea sitchensis. The sequence continues at coordinate 80,362 of SNQJ01S0048949.1, read as the reverse complement.
TCAGTTTGACCAACAATACCAGGCCGATGATAACCGCTATCCTGTAATTATTAAGACGGCGTTAGAACGAATCAGAAGAACAATAAGAGTTCAGAATAGGAATAAATTGTTCATTTTCTTGAAGAAAAACCTTATGCGGAGCTTCTTCGTGCAAATACGAGTGTGCGGCGGCCGCTTGATGTTTACTTTCACGGTAATGGTTTACTGCTACTATTTCCCGCCCTCTAGTTCCTGTTTCCAGTTAATCGGAGATGAATATATGAAATTGAATAATATATCAGATATTGATGATAGACTGTCAGAACGGATTAACTAAATATAATGTTTAAATTGTTGATTGCATGAGGTGCATTTATATATCTTAACATTAACATAATCATGTGTCTCTGCCAGAAAAATAAAATAGTGATGAACAACCCTTACGTTTAGTAGTCATGGTCATAGAGCTCTTAAAACGGCCAGTGGACATTGCCATTTGAAAGAGTCCAACACTAACCAGCAGCGCCAGCGCCAAGGCGAGCATTGCAGCGCGTCTAAGCTGGCTCGCCATGATACCTAAAGTTATTTTCAAATTCTTCAAATTCTTCCGGGGGGTGATAGCCATGGGAGAGGCTCAATTTAAATGGCTAAATAGCACTGTATTATGGATGTCTTTGTCAAATTTGCATCAGTGTGTCAGACATGGTGTATCTATCCAAATATGCAGTGAAATTTCGTTGTCTCCTCCACGGCGTGAAAAATCTGTGTAAATACGAAGGCCGTGCAATAGCGTTAAGATTTCCTTCCACCGTTTTCCATTAATAATATGCGATATCCTCCCTTGCATAGCACTAATGACTGTGCCCTAACCACTAACGAATGTTCTGTCTTTTCAGAGGCTTGACAGCCCTGTAAATGCCATTTTACATGCCATCCAAGGGCATTGCAAAATGGTGGTTGCTGATAAATTATCCATCATGTAATTTTTATATATGTCAAATTAAGTTACTTTAAGAAACACGTAAACTGTCCAATACAAGCCCATGCAGTAATTTTTATATGTTAAAAGTTAAGTTGCACATATTAAAAAATCCTTTCTAAACCATTTGCAGAGAAAAACTTTAAATTGTGGAATATACAAGCGTATAAAATGGTTTTTATATTTCAAGTCTCCTTTTCTCTTTGCTGCGATTAAAGTGTTCATATATGTATAAGTCATGTAAGCATTAGCTTTTGTTTAATGCTATATAGTGTATGTGAATGTTGTGGAGTGTTAGTCACTCAAGTAAGCGTGGTATGAGATGGAGGACTGGCCTAACAAAATTGAAAATCCATTTGTTCGCTAAAAGATGAATGGGATTGGGGTTTCTTCTAATATGTTCGTTGTTAGTGTAGATGTGAATAGCGATTTGAGTTCTAATTTGTTATTGTAGATGTGAATAGTGATTTGAGTTCTAATTTGTTATTGTGAGTATATTTATATTTCATTTCTGATAAAAGATAAAAGTATGGATGAAAATTTAATTACTAAGCATTGATTTTTTTTTGATAGTTCATGGTTAACTACTATTTCATAATTCGGATAAAAATATATCGATGACAATTTAATTATTAGGCATTGATTTGTTTTTGTTAGTTCATAGTTAACTAAGAGGAAACATCCAAACACAACGTATTCTTCTTGCAAAATGGTTATATGGAGAGATGAGTTGGGTTTAAGGAGTGCACAATTTTTTTTTATTGTATTTGTATATTTGTTGTGTAAGTTGTGGGTGTGGATTGGGTGTGCAAGGAACAAAAATCATGAGTTTGAAAAAATAAATATTAGTGAAAATTTTGAAGAAGGTTTTGAAATTGGATTAGTTTAATTAAAATAGTTTGTTAGCTACTCATTCTTAAAAATGATATGTTCATATTAGGTGTGTGACTTGTTCATACTTAAGTTAGAGATGTTCAACTTAACATAGATTTATTCATACTTAGATAAGAAAGTTGGATTTGATTTGCAATATCATATTTTATCTATAAGATTGGGATCCATTGTTGAATATAGAGGTATTCAACTGTAATATATTTATCTAAGTTGGTATAATGCATATGTTCATGTAACTTATAAGTTTGTATTAAATAGAATAAAGCCATAACAACTTATAGTAGAAACAAAATACCTTTGTAGTTTAAGATGTTGATATATGTCAAAACAAAAATAAATTAAAAATATCAAACAATATTATTATAACAAATATTATATATTTGGAATATAGTCCAATTTATATCTGTGTATAGTTTTTGTGGATATGAATTTGTGTATCCTATTCAAAATCAAATGAAAATAAATCACATGAAAATGGAGATATTGAGAGGAATTCAAAAAAATGTATGTTTTATTTTTTCTGGCCCAAACCATGCATCTGAACCACTAAGTTTGTCATAAGTAGAAACTAAATCCAAAAAAGCCAAGTCAACAAACATGTAATTTAGAATTCTCAATGCCACCAAGGAAATTTTGAATTTAAGGAAATTACACATGAGTGCTTGTTCTAAAATATATGTGCACTCCTAGAACATGCACATCCTTTTACTCACAACAGTAAAACCTTGGTCAAACAAGATAAAATCCTAAAGCTTAACACTGCTACTTTATATTACATAAGTCCTTTCTAGCTCTATCTCTATTTCTCCTTAAATATAAAAAGTACCATCAAATCAATAATATTCATGTTGTTCAAGATATACTTTAGTTGAACAAGGAATTTCCTACTTTATATTACATAATTCCTCTTTATCTCTCATATCTATCTCTCCTTAAATATAAAAAGTACCATCAAATCAATAATATTCATGATCTTTAAGATATACTTTAGTTGAACAAGGAAATTGAATCATCTAAGAAGAATAATTGAAGGTAGACTGAAAGATGTTTGATAAATCAATAATGTTCATGTTCTTCAATATATACTTTAGTTAAACAATGAAATTGAATAATCAAAGAAGAATAATCGGAGAAAGATATTTGATTTAGAAGAATAATAAGAGGTTAGTTCATAATGCCTGATCCAATATTTTTGTGATAATCTCCTTTCTTCTATTTGAAGATTCATGAGTGCCTTTCTCGAATGGAGGGATAAATACTTTTTCCACATAGCATCACATATAGGATCTTTGAATTCCAGTTTAAGGAGAATTGATATTATTATATATTAAGAAAAATATGAATCTTCTTCCTTCTTGAATAATCTAACCCCATCTAACATTAAATCCCCTCAAGGAACCCAATTCACGCTATCCTTCGTGAATCTTAACATATGTTGAAATGGGAAGTTATATTATTATTTTCTATTTTCCCAATGCCCACATTATTATGATTATTATAGAATATACCTCCTATGCCCGGTGCCTATGATATATTTCTTCATGGTCATTAATCCTTAAGATATTTATTTAGGGTATAATTCTTTTTATTTCCTTGCTAGACCATGGTAGGGTCCTTAAAGCCATTCTCATTGTGAAAAATATACCAATAGTTCTCATTGTTGGACAATTGGTTTGGACAACTGGTTGCTATTGATTTCAATCCTTGGAGAGTGATCTTGGAGATTGATGTCAACCGTTAGAGATTTATTTCAGCCCTTGGAGAAGTCCATAAGCCCCAAAGATGTGGACTAAATCGTTGGATAGTTGGTTATCATCTGTATGATCGAGATTGATAATGAGTTAGTTGAGTACATTTGATGTAGTCTACATGAAGCCCCGAAGAAGTGGTTATGGGACTCAAAGTTGATTGAGGAATAATGACATGAAGGAAAATGAAATTTAAGGTAAGAATATCATAGATGGATACTACAATATGTAGAACGCTAGGTGGTTGAGATATGGCCTTGTGAAGTTGGAAGCCCTGAAGAATGGGCAAGAGGCCTTAGTTGGTTACAAGTCAATGAGTAAAAGAGAATAGTGGTTGTAACAAGAAATTCAAGGAGCCATAATATTAAGGAAAACAGTTACCTATGAAAAACATAAATAACCCTCAAGGAGTATCTCATTTATAAACACACACACACTTACATTGAATACCTTTCGTGTGAATTTTTATGGTCTAGTGATTTTTTTGTGGTCTATTTTGGTATTTGTCAAGTGAGGCAACCTCATGGGTCATCTAGTGTTTGTCTAGAGAGGCACTTACAGATTTGGGAAAATGTCCTTGTACTTAGTTGCTGAAGGTCTGAAGAAGCTATAGGTGAAGCTATATGTGACTTAACAGTGTAACATAACAACTACATGATTATAAGTAAGGGTTCAAAGCTTATGGTTTTGGTGTTATGGTAGATGCATGGTGATGATAACATGTGATTTTGTGCATCTTGGTAATGTGATGGTACATTGGTTAGAGGCATTACTGGATGGCTTGGTTTGTGTTTTAGTTACATGTTATGGTACATACTTGAGGCTTGGTATATTGTATCTTGGTGACATTAAGGAACATGCTCGAGGCATGTGTTTGATGACCTTCGTATATGACTTGAGGCACATCATTGGGTGCATAGTGTATGCCAGTTTAGGTCTACTTGTTGAGATACGTTGTTGGTACATATCTTGGATACATTGACACATGGTTTATGGTAGTTGGTTGAGGCATATCATGAATGATGTGAAACATTTTTGAGGTACATGGTTGTCAGGTTGTATGGTTGTTGATGTTATTGGTATTGGTACATTCATATGTTATTGGCACACATTTGACACATATTCTGGGCATATAGTTGAGGCACTTCATTGATGATATCTTATGGTATATTGTATGGTGTTGATATACATGGTTGACGTGCACGGTTGGAACATGTTATGATACATGTGGTGATACATGTTTAGTGCATGGTTGATGCACTTGTTATGGTAAATAGTTGATGGTATAGGTTGATGCATGGTACATGTTGGTACTTGGTTGAGACACATATCTTGTGATGGTTTGTGGTGATATTGGTACATTCTTGGTACATCCATGTGTTGGTCATGTTGAGCATATGGTTTGAGATATGATCTTAGTGATCTTGGCATGATTTTCATGCAGATGATAGTGGATCTAGTTTCGTGGATGAGACAGTGATTGGTTGGACAGGTTGTTGTCACAGTGATTGGTTGATAGAGACATGTTGGATATAGCGGCAGGTTACATGGTGATGTTGAGCATATGGTTTAAGATATTCTCTTGATGATATTGGCATGAGTTGCATGTAGATGAGAGTGGATATGGTATTGTGGATGACAAAGTGATTGGTTGGACAGGTTGGTTAGTTACAGGTTTATGTGATAGACAATACAATGGTAGTGATAGTGACAATGATAATGGTAGTGATTGTGGTAGTGACAGTTGGTCTAAACTTATATTTCAGGGTGATAGGGTGATGCATTGAAAGGGGGTTATAGCCTCCTTCCAGTTGGTGTCAAAGAATTAGTGAGTTGGAGCTTCATTTAGGTTGGAGCCCGAGAAAAATTTGGTTGTACCCACATTTCGGTTAGAGTAGGAGAACCCAGGGGGTTGTATCCTCCTTTTGGTTGGAGCTAGAAAATATAAGGAGTTGTAGCTTCCTTTAGGTTGGATCCTGAGAATAGGGGGTTGGATACTCCTTCCAGTTGTAGCTGAAGAATTTGAAAGTTGGTGCTTCCTATGAATGGATTCTTGATATATATAAGAAAGCATCTTGTGGTTTTATCCCATTTGGGTTTCCACATAAATACTAGTGTATTGTGTTCTTGATGTGA
>SNQJ01S0048949.1:47404-74616 GCA_010110895.2 Picea sitchensis | reverse complement strand
ATTCCAACAATTGGTATCAGATCTAGTTACTTCAAGGAGATAGTTTAACCACTCGAAGGTAGATCATGGAATACAATATCAATGGAGCACCAATGTTAAATGGTGAGAAGGGTTAGAAGTATGAATTGTTGAGTTGCAATATGAAGGTATTTTTACAGGCACAAGGGCATGGTATTTGACACTCAATTGTTATAGGGTACCTTACTACGAAGAAACTGCCAAAGACTACAACCAATATGGAATTGAAAAAGAACAACAAAATAGAAATTGATTTTATCTTGGAAGGATTACCAAATTCAGTAAAGGAAAAAATAGGAAAATGTTCATCATCTAAAGAACTCTCAGATAAGCTGCACAATATCTTTTCTTCTCACATCAAAGATTCAAATATTTCCAAACAAGAATCAGGTATAGAATAAGAGGTAAGCTTCTCATAATGTCAAATAGATTAAGAAGAAGAAGAGTGCAAAATCAACCAAAGTATGCATTTTTTCTTTAATTGTGAAGAAGTAGGACATCTTCAAATTGAATTGCCTTATTTGAAGATTGAAAGTGATGAGACAAAAAATCCCAGTGAAATAGAAGACAATCCTGAGATTGAAAAGGAAAAGAATCATGAAGCATAATTCAATCAACAAGAAAGAGAACTTGAATTTGAAATAATCACATTGAAGATCGTACATGAAGAAGCAAAGTGAAAAAAATAAGTCATGAAGATTCATATGATGAATACAAAAGAAGAAGTTGTCACATTGAGAAGTAAAATAGTCAAGATCAACAAGAACGTTGAAGAGACGGAACCATCCACATCAGTAGTAGAGAATGAAGAGAAACATTCTAGGTTTCCAGAAAATAAGAGTGAAGAAAATAGTAATAGTTATGAAGAAGTACTCAAAGGAAGGAACCATGGTCAACAAGAATCAAATATGAATGAGTATAATAGAAATACATCTTCAACAAGACCTACCACATTTAGGAAGCAAAGAAGATTCAACCATAATGAAGGGATCCATAGAAGATAAAATCACGATCAACCAAGGTAGGAATTCAAAAGGACTACACAAAAAAGAAGATCATTCAGTCCCAGGTATGTAAATTTATGTTATGGTCATTGTTTTTATTGTACTAACTTTGGACATAAGGTTGCAAATTGAAGGGCTTGTGAACAAAATGCTCAAGCAATAAATGCTTATGTGGCCCTACATAAAAATGAATGTTACAAATTCCATAACTATGGACACATAGCTCATGATTTTAGAAGCATGAGTGATACTTCCATAAAAGAAAACACTTGTATAAAATATAAGAAAGTATGGAAAAGAGAAAAATAAGAACACGCGAACAAAGACCAGGTCCCAAAGATCGCAAGATTGGAAATAATACGAGATGAAGAAAAATCTACAGAGAAAAATGAATATGTTAGATACATAAAGTTTTAGAGAAGAAATGAAAGAAAATAAGGACATGCGAATAAACAAAAGGTTCAAGACATTCTAATTTCAATATCTGTAGAGAAAGATCAATCCACAGGTAGAAAGAGAGAAGTCAAAGTTTAGATAGATGATGACTCTACAGACAAAGAGGAAGATGACTCTGCATCAAAGAAGATATTTTTTTGAGCCATCGAGCTTGGAGACTCCCAGTGAATATGTATGTTGAACAAGGGGGATTCTATGTAGTAGACACTACATATTAGAGAACCATCTTTTGAGCAGTATTAGGTGTTTGTAGAAACATATTCAGAGATATCAGATAGCATAATCATATAGTAACATATTGATCAGTTGAGAAGTAGTGTTTTCATGCAGGTATCAGTTGGTAGACATAAGTTTATTATTAGATTGCACATATGTATTCAGGAAGGGATATCTTCAGTATAGGTTGTTCTATACATGCATAGTTTGATGATAAGATAGATCAGATTAGTGGACATATTTTGATTTATTCTGATACAAAGGAACATGTGATGATCAGTGGTAGAATATTCAGGTGGAGATGTCAGAATAACATTGTGACAGATGGTTCAACATTGTGGACAATTGAGCAGTAGAGTTATGGACAATTTGTGACATATGGAAAGAGATGGATTCATGAGATGCTTAGAAGGTATATAAATTTTGGGTCAAAAAAGATGAAAAACAATGTATTTACAGTGGGAATTAGTGGAATTAGTTGGAATTAGTTGGTCATGGAAATGAAAGAAGTGAAAGGTATATCACAACAAGAAAAGAGAAATTGTCATTAAAAGTTGTATCATCAGAATGAAATTATTTGACAGGGTAAAATCATGAAGATGAGTAACATTTTTGCTTGTTTTATAAGTTTTGTTTTTATTTTTATTTTAACATGTTCTTCAACTTTCGGTTAAAAAAAGCATTTTTTTAATTTAGAATTTTACCTTACTATAAAAAAAAAACATCTGAAGAATTTTGTTATCTTTGTACTAACGATTTTTCAAATTTTTTTTTTTATTGAGATTTGATATTTCAATTTGGCAATTGTTTAACAGTATGTTCCTTTAAAATGAAGAGAAAGATAACGAGTTATTTTTTACCACAACAATGTATCCATTATTAAATTCTTGTTTTTGACAAATTAAATATAGTGCAACGATCTACATATATTATATTTTGTGATGACTATAGTTTTGAATATAATGGATGAATATTGTAATTTCTAGAATTTTTTGAAGCGGACCAATCTGAAAAAGTTATATATTTTAAACACATATTTTCCCCCACCAAATATCTATCTTAAGTTTTACTTAAAAGTAGAATCTAAAAACACCCTTTTGAAGAAAATAGTTTAAGAATTCTGAATATAAATTTTCCATAGTTTTTAACTGTGTATTTTTAGAGATATGGATTTTTCATTTCGCTGAATCATAATCTCACCTAAAAATATTATGCAATGATTTTTTTATAAAATTAAATAAAATTAGATAAAAACAATGAAAATGAAAACAAATTATATCCAATGAAAGTAGATTCAATTTCAAAAATGTTGGTATAAATTCAGAAACTATATTCTGATTATTTGTAGGAGTCCGCTACCTCCAAACATCAATTAAGATGGAGATAATTTGCAGTTTCCTGCAAACAGTCACATTTTTAGGTTTTTGGCCAAAATATTCTTTCGGTTGAAACCTAGTTTTTAACATAATCCATTAAAAATAAACCTTTCAGCTGAAAATTCTTTCGGAAGAAATATGCTTACCGTAGGAAAAAAATTCATTCGAAAAATATTGTACACAAATTTCAAGTGTATCATTCAATTTGACATGCAAATTTTCGGCCGAAAAAATGCAGCTAGGAATTTTGGAGATGCGATTCTCACAAAAGTGTTACCTATCTTCATGATTTTACCCGAGAACACGGTTAAGTGAACATGAAAAGTGATTGAAGAAATACAATTTTGAATGATTTTTATATATGCCAGTGAAATTCAAGAGGAATCACCAATGGACAATAAGTAACACTAGAAGAGAGGAAATGAAACATTTCACAAGTATTTCTATATCTTGCAGAGAAGGAAAATAATTAAAGAGAGAGATCCAGAAAGTAAGATCGGTAGCACACAGACAAGGGGAGACATACCCATAGGGGGAGCTATTCATTTTCCTATGATTGGTTATATAAGGTACAATGTCAGGAGGAGACATATCGACAGAGGGAGTTAACCTTTGGTCAGGAACAAAGAGAAAGAATAGATGCATCAATAAAGGGGGGGAAACCCCAAGGAGAGATACCCTTTTTCATTGATGTCAAAGGGGGAGACTTAGAAACATTGATGAAGAATGATGATCACAGGGGGAGCATGAGCTTGAGTGTTTCCATGTCTAAGTGTTTCCATCAATTTTGGTGTTTCCATCAATACCAAAGGGGGAGATTGTTGAATAGTTGGTTTTCATTGATTTCAACCCTTGGAGAGTGATGTTGGAGATTGATGTCAACCCTTAGAGATTGATGTTAACCCTTGGAGAAGTCCATAAACCCATAGATGTGGACGAGATTTTTGGACAATTGGATATAATTTGTATGATAGATATGGATGATGAGTTAGTTGGGTACATTTGATGTACTATACATGAATCCCCATAGGTGTGGTTATGGGACCCGAATTTGATTGATGAATAATGACATGAACAAAAGTGAAATTGTAGGTAACACTATCATAGATGAATAGTACATGTCATGCCATTTATGTTGATATGCAGAATTCTGCATGGTTCCTCATGGTTAGCGAGATATGGCCTTGTGAAGTTGGAAGCCTTGAAGAATGGGCAAGAAGCCCTAGTTGGTTACAATTCAATGAATAAAAGGGAAAAGTAGTTGTAATAAGAAATTCAAGGAGACCTAATATTAAGGAAGGAGGTTATCTAGGAAAAGTATAAATAACCATCAAGGAGTTTCTCATTTATAAACACACACACTTACATTGAATATCTTGCTAGTGAATTGTTATGGTCTAGTGATTTTGTTATGTTCTATTTTGGTATCTTGGTGAATGCGATGACAAGCCTGAGGTAGCGAAGAAGGTGTAGAAAAAGTGAAGAAGTTTTGGAGATACAAAAGCAAATGTTTTTGGAAAGACCCCAATTACTGAGATCCTCACGGGTTGCACTATGTCTGTCAAGCGAGTCTTCCTCGCGAGTCATCTAGTGTTTGCCTATAGAGGCACTTGTAGATTTCGGAAAACATGTTGGTACTTGGTTTATTAAGGTCCAAAGAAGATACAAGTTAGTTAAAAGTGTAACATATTAGCTGTAGGATCAATGATAAGGGTTATGGCTTATGGATTTTGTGTTATGGTACATGCATGGAAATTATAGAATGTGATTTGGTGCATCTTGGTAAAGTTACTCTACATTGATTAGAGGCATTACCGGCTGGGTTTTGTTTACTGGTTTAGGTACATGCTATGGTACATACTTGAGGATGGGTATATTGTATCTTTATGACATTGAGGAACATGCTTGAGGCATTTTTTTGAGGACCTTGGTATATGACTTGAGGCACATCATTGGGTGCATAGTGTATGTTCGTTGAAGTATACTTGTTGAGATACATTGTTGGTACATATCTTGGATAAATTGACACATGGTTTATGGTAGTTGGTTGAGGCATATCATGAGTGATATGAAACATGTTTGAGGTACATGGTTGGCATGTTTTATGATTGATTATGTTATTGGTATTGGTACATTGATATATGTTTGGTACACATTTGGCACATATTCATGGAATATGGTTGAGGAACTTCATTTATGATATATTATGATATATGGTATGGTATTGATATACATGATTGAGGTTCACAGTTGGCACCTAGTATGGTATATGGTATGGTATAAGTGGTGATATAGTTTGGTGCATGGTTGATGCACTTGTTATGATACATAGTTGATGGTACATGTTGATGCACGGTATAGGTTTGTACTTGGTTGAGACAGATATCTGGTTATGGTATGTGGTAATCTTTGTACATGCTTGGTAGAGCCATGTGTTGGTGATGTTGAGAATATGGTTTGAGATATGATCTTGGTGATATTGGCATGCGTTACATGCATATGAGAGTGTATATTGTTTCATGGATGAGACAATGATTGGTTGGATAGGTTGTTGTGATAGTGATCGATTGACAATGGCAGGTTGGATACATTGATAGGTTAAATGGTGATGTTGAAAATTTGGTTTGAGATATTCTCTTGATGATATTATCATGCATTGTATGTGGATGAGAGTGGATCTATTATCATGGATGAGATAGTGATTGATTAGATAGGTTTCTCAGTTACAGGTTGATGTGATAGTGACAGTGACAATGGTAGTGAAAGTGGCACTGATTATGGTAGTGAGAGTTGTTCTACACTTATATTTCAGGGCAACAAGACGGGGAAAGGAAAGGGTGTTGTATCCTTCTTCTGGTTGGTGCTAGAGAATTAGGGAGTTGGATGTTCCTTCAGGTTGGAGTGTGACAACTAGGTGGTTGTAGCCACCTTCCTGTTGGAGCCTGAGAACCCAGGGGGTTGTAGCCTCCTTCTGGTTGGATCCAGAGGATTCAGGGAGTTGTAACTTCCTTTAGGTGGGAGTGTTCGAATAGGGGGTTAGAGATTCCTTCCAGTTGCAGCTAGAGAATTTGGAAGTTGATGCTTCCTATGAATGAATTCTTGATATATATAAGAAAAAAATATGTGGTTTTCTCCCATTTCGGTTTCCACATAAATATTGTTGTACTGTTTTCTTGTTGTGAAGTTGATGTGATGTTTCTTAGGTTTACATTATATATATATATATATATATATATATTGGATGCATTCATAGAGGACACATTGATGATATATTGCTGAACATTGTTTTTAAAGTAAAATAATATATATATTGGTTAAAAGTGGTATAAAGTGATCATACTCATTCACCCCCCCGCTCAGTATTCCAATACCGATATTCATAGTTGTCATCCTTATTCATGACTATTGAGCATGAGAAAGCTTTGTTTAGGGTGTAAGAGCCTTGTTTATCTCTCGTATCTATTGTATAGGCCCTTACTCTCATAAGGGTTGTGAATAAACTCCTAATGGTTCCCATATATATCCTTGAGGCCAAATATGTATTATAAAAAATAGGTGTTGTTTTTTAAGTCCTAGTTGAATACCCTTGATTTTTAGAAGCTTCATTTTGCACTTAAATTCCATATTTTCCTCTCTTAGCCATGGTATAGGATGCAAGACCCATTTTTACTATGAAAAAATACTAATGGTAAAAAATATCACTCATATTGGAAGTAAAAGACCCCCCTAAATATATCTTATGTTGTTGTTTGAAGAATACTACATGAATCTTGATCTTGAGAAGATTCAAATAGAGTATGAGATTCTTTTGTTCCTCCCCTAGCCATATTTAAGGCATTTAGTGCATCAAGTGGTGGACAAAAGATCCTAATGGCACTAAGGACCAACCCAAAATCATTAGGACCCAAATGTGTTGCTCCAAACCTTTGAATGGTGCCCATATCCGACCTAGAGGCGAATGATTCCTTAGAAATGACCTATGTGGAGGTTAACGGACTTGTTCGTGGCCATTGATCTAAAGAATATTTGTTTGGGGCATAAGGACCTTTATTTCCTTCCATGATCAATATAGGCGTCTCAAGACCCATTCATATTGTATTAAAACTTCTAATGGTTCCCTTATTCCCAATTAGAAGTCTTATTAATTCCCATTGAGCACAAGAAGTCTTCATTAGGGCCCGAGGACCTTATTTTCCTCCCAAAACAAGGAATAGGTCTAGAATTCCATATGTGTTACAAACAAATTTGTGATGGTGCCCATATCCTACTCAAATGCCATAGAATCCTTTGAGAGGACCCGTGTTGTTGTTCACACCCTTGTTCAAGGTCATTGAGCATGATACGTCTCATTTTGAGGTGGACTATGTTTTCCTCTCTTCATTATGGTATAGGCCTTGAGACCCATTTGTATTTTCAAAAAAATACTAATGGTTCCAAACATCCCCCACATATTCCAAACATATCCTACAAAAGTCATGTGTTAATTTTTCAAGGACTACTACATGAAGCTTGATTCCAAGAAAATTGAAATAAGGACTTAGCGCCTTTGTTCCTTATTTACTGATGTTCAAGTATTAATCTGAATTAAGTGGTCCATAAAAACTAGTAATAGCATTGAGGTCTAGGCTGTAGCCCTCAAGATCCAATTTTTGTGCTAAAACATGTAAATGAAAATTATATCCCACTTAGAGGCTAGTAATCCCTTAGAGAGGATCTGTCTGATGGTATACGATCGAAAACCTATTTTTACTCCCTTAATTCTTTTTTTACTCCTTTAGCCATGATATAGGCCACAAGACCAATTTTTATTTTTCAAAACATACAAATGGCGCCAAGCATTCCCTTGCAGGATGAAGCTCCTATACAAAGAATCTATGGTGGTTTGAGTACTTTTTCATGGCCATTAAGCTATAGAAGATTTATTTTGGGATGAAGGTCCCTTCTTTATTCCTATATCCATGGTGTAAGTCGTAATACCCACTCTTATTATGAAAAAGATACTTATGGTTCAAAAGTTTCATTAGAGAGGATCTATGTGGTGGTTTGAGGTATTGTTCATGGCCATTGATCTCAAGAGGATTTTTTTAGGACATAGGGCCTTTTTTTCCTCCCTCAACCATGGTAGGGGTCCTAAGAACCATTCTTATTATATAAAATGTACTAATGGGTCCTGTATTCCTAGTCATAGGCCTTTCTCATGGCCATTGAGCACATAAAATATTCATTTAGGGAATGAGGTCCTTATTTTACTTCCAGATCTATGGTTGAGGTATTGATACCCATTCCTATTGTGAAATATCTATTAATTAATCCCATACTCCTAGTCAAATGACTTATTTTCAATGTAAATATTATTTTCAAAGAGTTCATATTAGATACTATCCCAATTTTAATTTAACCAACTATCAAAATATAGCTATAAACTATAAAAATAAACACATATGTCTATAATGAAACTCTCAAAGTAGAACTATATATTGCAATTGGATATTCATTATGTCTATCATCAACGGAGGGCATGTCCTCCAAATGAGGTCTCAAGAGTTTTTTCGCTTCTCACAAATTAGTCTTGCCCCCTTAGGAAGAAATGGTGTTCATTGCATTGAGTTCCCCTATTAGGTGAGGAAACTTGTGTTGAATTTGGCCCCAGGTGAGCCACTTTCCTTGGTGTAGGAGTTTTCCTGCCTTGACAACCCGATAAAGTTGGATCCTTTGTTGGCAAGTTCCCTTGACCTATGTGTCCACTATCTGATTAGTGGATTCTTGTTCCAGGTAGTCAGGGTTGAGCTCTGTTGGTTTCATTTGTTCTGCGATCTTTAAGATGTCCAATAATTGTGGAAAATATGGCCAAATGAGGTCCAAATTGAAGATTGTGTGAAATCCAGGGAAGGGTGGATTGTTGAGCTCAAAATAATTGTTACCCACATCCTTGGTGATAGTGTAAGGCCCATAGAGAAGTGGGGGGAGATTCCAATGGGGCCCTATAAGATTTTCCTTCTACAAATGTAACCATACTTTGTCTCCAACTTGAAACTCGTGCAGTACCCTATGTTGATCATCACATTGCTTGTACTTAGCATTGGATTTCTGAAAAATCTCATGGACTTGATGGTGGATGTGATGAATATTATCAATGAATCTGGTGGCTTTGTTAGTCTCAGAATCAACATGGGAATAGTCTATTTGTGTGGTCACAATAGGTAGTGAAAAATCAATGGCATCCAAGGGTTGGAATCCCAAACCTACCTTAAATGGGCTATGGTTGGTGGAGCTATGGAGAGCCATGTTTTAAATATGTTGAACATAGGGGAGACTCTCATCCCATGTCCACATATTATTAGATTTGTACATGCAGAGGATGTGCACAATCATGTGATTGAAGACCTATGTTTGGTCGTCTATTTGGCGGTGGAAAGCAGTGGATTTAGTGAGCTTGGTGTCTAATAGTGACCAAAGACTCAACCAAAATGTGCTGAGGAACCTGTTGTCCCGGTCAGAGACAATGGTCTGTGGTATCCCAAAATGGACCCACACTCGTTTGGAGAACAGCTTGGTAGTATATTCCTCTATGATATTCTTCTTGCAAGCTGTGAGGATGTCCATCTTTGAAAGCCGATCAATGACCATAAATACACAATCATTACCTTTCTTGGTGGATGGAGGGCCAGACATGTAATCCATTGAGATGGATTACCAAGGCTTATCGAGAGTATGAAGAGGGGTGTATAAGATTTTCTTATTGATGGTTGGCTTGGAAATGGCACAAGAAGTGCAATATCTGATATACTTGCTGATGTCCTGTCGAAGTTTTGGCCAATAGAAATGTTTTTGTAGAATGATCATAGGTTTCTCCACACCAAAATGTCCTTCCATCCAATTGTGGTGGGATTCCCAAATCATCTTTACTTTCTCAATTGAAGAAACACAGAGATGGCCCAGATGGCATAATAGTTCATCCTGAATGTGAAAATCGGTGATAGTCGCTCCTGTACCCAAGAGCTGATAGGTGGTGGCGAAGTCTGTATCTTGCCGTTAAAGTTGGGGCCACTCATATACCTCATGTCCACATTAATGGAGCACATTGGTGAGTGTAGCCACGGGAGGTCGACTGATGTAGTCAGTGAGACGATTTGAGTTCCTTGTCTTATACTTGATGTTGATATTGAACTACTACAGGTAGGTGGACCACTTCTGATGGTGGTTGTTCTGCAATTTCCACTGTGTCTGTATGAACTACAGAGGGTTGTGATCAGTGTGGATGATCATCTCCTTTCCTAGAATGTAATGTTTCCATTGATGACATTATTGTATAATGGAATACATTTCCTTGTCATAGGTGGGGTATTTCCGAACAGTATATGAGAGTGTCTTACTATGGTATGGCACTGTATGACCGTGTTGAGTGAGAACTACACCTACAACATAGTCATATGCATCAGTCGCAGTATTAAATGGTTGTTGTAGATCGGGAAAGGAGAGTACTTGAACTGAGCATAAGAGATTCTTTAGATCATCGAATGCTCATTTTTGTTCCTTCCCCCACACTAAATTTTCCCATCCACTGCCCTTGGTCACTTGGTTGAATGCCCATGAAATATGGGAGAATCCCAACACAAACCGTTGGTAGAAGTTGGCCTGCCCCAAGAAGCTTCAAAGCTTGGTTAGTGTGGTTGAAGCTAGCCAGTCAAGAATGACTTGGATCTTAGCTAGATCAACATGTACCCCATTCTCATCAACAATGTATCCCAAGTATTGGACCATGTTCATTCCAAAGGATCATTTTTCCAAGTTGGCATATAGCTTGTGTTGTCGTAGAGTGCTCAAATCCTATTGAATATGTCGCATATTCTCCTCCCAAGTTCGATTGAAGATGAGAACGCCATCCAAATATACTACCACAAAAGAGTTGGTGAAGGGTCTTAATACATCATCCATCAACCTCATGAAAGTGTTTGGGGCATCTTTTAAGCCAAACAGCATGACCAACCATTCGAAGAGACCTTATTTAGATTTGAAAGTTGACTTCCATACATATGTTGGTTTGATAGGAAACTGGTGGTAGATAGACTTTAGGTCAATCTTGTTGAAGAACTTGGCCCCTTGAGTTGGTAAATAAGGTCATCAATCTTGTGAATTTGCTATCAATTCCTGATGGTGATTTTGTTTAATTCTTTGTAATCAATGCAGAGTCGCCATGTCCCTTCCTTCTTCTACACTTGCACAATCGGGCTTCTGCAAGGGGATGAGCTAGGGTTGATGTGACCTTTTTGAAGAAGATCTTGGATATGATGCTTGATTTCGTCATTTTCCATCAGGGACTGACGATAAACTGGTCCATTAGTTAGAGGTACACCATAGGTCATATGAATTGGATGTTTGACTTGGAATTATGTCGGTACCCCCATGGTTGAGGAGAAGATTTATTTGTACTCTTCCATGATCTTGTCCACTTGCTTCTTCTACAAAGTGAGTCTTTGTGTAGAGGCCATGGATGTGGCAGCGACCTTCTAATTACTGTGAGAACGGATAAAACAAAATACAAACTTCTCAGTCTCTGAAATGACCTTACTGCATTGCTTAGAAACAATTAAAGAAATAGTGGTAGATGACACTACCTCTCGTATCCTGTACAATTGTCTGCCTAAACTAATGATAGCACTGTCGGGTCTAGACTCATTCACAACATGACACTTCCACAAATATGGTTTTCCTAAAAGAACATCACAAAATTCAAGGGGAGCAACATCACATAATACCTCGTCTTTGAAAGACTTGATGTTGTAAGGAAGATGACACTGTTGGATGGCACAAATATCTCTTCCTTGGCGAAGCCAACCGATGGTGTAGGGCTATGGGTGTAGTGTCCTCAGTAGGTCAAATTGATTTACGACCCCTACTGAGATCATTTTTTTTTTACTATCACTATCGAAAATGAAATGAAGCAGAGCCCTCTTTACCAACATCTGTGAGAGAAAAAGGTGTTCCCCTTCCTCTATTTCTTTTGGTTCTCTTGGATGGAATTTGGTGGTAGCGATAGTGGCACTGGGTTCAACATTGATAGTCTGATTTCCTCCTTCTGGAGTTGATTCAGAGTCAGAATCAGCCTCAGAATCAAATGCCTTCAGCTCGACCACAAGTGACTACTTCGAGCAACATTCTTCAGTATTGTGCCTAGGGATTTTATGGTATTCACACCATTTTCCCGTTTCCTTCTTAATTTTTTCATTTCCCTTCTTGTGCTATGGCTTGGACTAGTTGTTGTGAGAGTGGCTATCTTTTCTCTCTCCCTTGCCATGTGGGTTTGGGACAACTTTTCCCTGCTTTGGCTATGAGGAGTTTGCATATCCAAACTCTCGCGTCTTTTGCTTAAATTTTGGCTCCATCTTAACAACATATCTATGATTCGTACCCAATGAGATGATCTTTTGAAACTCTATTTATGTTTAAATGTATCTATGCAAACAACTGCATTATTTGAGCACCAGATGTCACTCTGAGTCTTTGATACCCAATATTGGTGAAATCTGGTACTTTCTGGTCCCTTTCGTGATGCGGGGTGGTCCATCGACTGTACTAGTCCTCATAGCTTCCAACACGATGGTATTTTTCTTTAACGACATCCCATAAGGAATCCCATATAGGGGAAGCCAAAAATATTGCATATTTCTCGATGTTCCTTTTCTCAGAGTAAGTATCCCACCTATCCTTAACATGGGGGATGACCTTAAGGAGTGCAAAAGTAATCTTTTCCCTGTCGAAAAAATTGTGGACCAAAAAATACCCTTCGAGCAGATTCAACCATTTAACTACAACATCCGCATATATCAGTCCTTCAAATAATGGAATATCAAAATTTACCTATACCTTGAAGGGGGTTGCATGACCGCTTGATGAATATGATTTTCCTGTGGGCAACTGTCGAAGGATCTGCTCAAATTTTTCCATCAATTCATTCCTTTGACGCATGAGGGCTTCCTCGAGCAACATTTTAAAAGGATCTCCTACTCCATGTAATTTATTTTCGTCCCCCATGGGTTACTGTCGGGATCGGCGTGACCGATCTTGCAACGACTCAATTGGTTTGAGTCCCAACTTCTTGTACGATCTTGTTGGGGACATGCACGAAGAAAAATAAATGAAGAGCAAACTTCTCAGATACCACTAATACGGATTTAGGAGTGGAACAAAGTAATTAACAATTTGAATGCAATAAACACATAGATATGAAGAACAACACAATTATCCAATGAACAATATCTTCGATTGAATAAATGAAATAGGCTGAAACTATAAAACGATAGAACTGAAACACTTGCTCGAATGGTGGTAGCTATCTCTGAGAAGAGATGTGGTTGCGACACACATCCATCTGAGAATAATGATTACAATGAGGCTCTAGAGGCCTTTTTGATATTACTCATGAATGCCAAAACCCTAGACATACAAAAACCTAACCCTAGGAGATGAAACGCCAAACGTTATGTGGGCCCCTATGGGTAAGTTGGTACCTCAACTTCCTCGGGTTGTAACTTTTTCATGCGACCTTCGTTTTAGGCACGTGATAGCCCATTGGAAAGGTCATTTAGAGAGCTACACATTACGTTGTCAATTTTTTTCCTTGTCTACAGTTTGACTGTGGAGAGAAAAAAAAACATTGTTTAGGGCCCCAAAACAACCCTAGAAGTACAACAAGATGTGTTGACATGAAAACCTATAGAATAGTCCAGATGGATTAGGTGGGAGGCCACCAGTATCTACCTGGAAGATTTGTACGGCTTTAGACAACCACAAAATTGTAGAACCCACAATTACAAAGAAGTACAAAAGAACGTGTTGAAATAAAAATTGTCAAGAGGAGCCAGTTGGAATAGGTGGGTGGCCACCAATATCCACCTCAATCAACCGTAAAAGGGGAGTGGAAGTAAAAAAAAGGGGCGCGAGAGGGAGAGGGCATGTGACCCTAGCTCCCAGGTTTATTAGCCTGCAACCATATGCTCTTGAACAAAAGACAAGAAAACCGTAGATCCCCCCCCTAACGATCCGTATAACAACATGTTATTCATATATTTTCTTGTAGGTACAATTCTTATGTAGATTGATTTTTGTATAAAAGTATAGTTAATAGGTACAAAATAACATATTTCTAAATAAATCTTCTTAGCCTTAATATTGAATATCTCCATCCATATGTATTGATTGAGAGGGTCTTTCTTATGATGACGGGTGTGAGGAGAGATGTTCGATTTTATGTTACAAGGTATGCCTCCAATCCCTCTACGAGAGGACTTGTTGTTCCATGTGGACCGCAAAACAAATCCTTCGATATCAGGGACCTTACATTCTTGATGCTCCCAAGTTTCAACCAATAGAATAATGTCAATGTCACTCGAGATCCAACTTGGTATAGGCCCTTTACTCCATGGAAAACCAAGAAAGTTTCAAAAGAAGATCTGAATTGTACCAAATTGCTATTTATCGTTATCTTTTTGTTTCTAGCATTAAAGTCTCATAACAAGAAGATACTACCTTCATTTTTCATATTATAGATATCTTGCACTAATATATTCATATTCATATTCATATTAAAATATGATTGGGTGGAGAGGTGCCCTACATCTAGTATGGGAAGATGTTCATCTAACTTTTAACACATTAAAATAATACTAATAAATAATAAATTAATAATAATAATAATAAAATAACAAAAAAATGTGTAGACTCCATTATATATATAAACACACATTTCAACTCATATAGATTAGATGTTCATACAAAATAACTCATTAAAATAATAATAAAATATTAAAATAATAATTATAAATAAATAAATTGTAATAAAATAAATAAAATAATAAAAAATTATATAGAGTCTATTTCTTTATATATATACATACAGCCTGAGTGGTCCTAATGGTTAAGAACATGTGTTTCCTCTTAAGAGATCACAAGTTCAAATCCAGCCATTATATTTTTGTAAATAAAACATCAATGGAAAGAAAAGTTAGTGTTTTCTGTATTTATTATTTATTATTTATGATTTTAGTTACAGTAAGAAAGTCAGGTCAGAGTAGCCCAAAAAGATTGTATCTAATGGTGGAAAGCTATGAATTTTTTTATTCTTAGACAAAGTTCAATTAGGATTCAATTAAAACTTTACCTAAAACCATAAGGCATGTTGAGGTAGATATTCCAAATTAAGACTTTACCTAAAACCATAAGGCCTGTTGAGGTAGATATGCCAAATCTAGAGGTAAATATCTCCATGTGTAGGACAGTCCCCCGGGTGCCACAGGCTAGTCCAGAGCAAACAAAAAACAAACGGAGGATTCCCAATATCTTCTCAATTGCAAGATCAAAATCATCTCTCAGATTAGACTGACCTCCTACAAGCCGTTTTTATTAGCAGCGACATTCTGTCTTCTTTCTTTGCTTTTGCGGTGGTGATGTTGAGAATCTGGTCTCCGGGGAATCTTTTTCTCCCGATCGTTTTTCTCTTAATGATAATATTCTTGATCCTCCATTTTCGCTTTCAATTTGGCGGACAGTACCAAGTCGATGATAACCGCTATACTGAAATCAGTAAGACTAATTAAGAACGAATCAGAATAAGAGTTTGTTCATTCTGTTGAAGAAAAACCTTATGCAGAGCTTGTTCCTGCAGATACAAGTATGTGACGGCAGCTTGTTCCTACAGATACAAGTATGGTCGTAGAGCTCTTAGAGCGGCCAGAGCACATTGCTATTTGAAAGAGTCAACACTAACCAGCAACGCCAAGGTGAGAATTGCAACGCATCTAAGCTGGTTCGCCATGATATCTAAAGTTATTTTCAAACTCTCCTGTTTAGCGGTGGAGAGAGCCATGGGAGAGAGTCAATTTAAATGGCGAAATAGCACTCTATTGTGGATGTCTGTCAAATTTTTAGCCATGGCGTATCTATCCACATATGAGGTGAGATATTGTTGTCTCCTCCATGGCGTCAAAAATCTCTGAAAATACGAAGAGAGTCCAATAGCGTTAGTATTTCCTTCCACCGTCTTCCATTAACAATGAGTATGCTCCTTCTTTCGACAAGTCGTACCTCCGTGTAAACGCCATTTTACATGTCATCGAAGGGCACTAAGGTGCCGCAAGTGGAAACAAAAGGGCGGTTGCCCATTTTACATGTCATCGAAGGGCACTAAGGTGCCGCAAGTGGAAACAAAAGGGCGGTTGCTGATAAATTATCCACCATGTAATTTTTATATATGTTAAATTTAAGTTTCTTTAACAAACACCTAAGCTGTCCAATACAAGCCTGCGAAGCAATTTTTATATGTTAACGTTAAGTTGCACGCATTAAGATTTGCTTTGTAATTTTTGCAACCATTTAATGACAAAAACTATAAATCGTCCAATACAAGCCCATCAAATAATTTTTATATATTGGTTTCCTTTCTGACCTTTTAGCTTTTGCATTTTAAAGTGTTCCAAAATGCATATATACCAGTAAACTAATTTTGCTAAGTCATGTAAGCATTAGCTTTTGTTTAATGCGATAAAATATATGTAAATGTTGTGGAGTGTTAGTCACTCTCGTAAGCGTTGTATGAGATGGACGATACGCCTAACGAAATGAACGATACGCGTGGTATGAGATGGACGATTGGTTCATAGATTGTTGGATTTTTTCATTTCTGAAAATGATCTTCATCTAAGGTGACTTGTTCATACTTAAGTTAGAGGTGCTCCATTTGAAAAATATCAATTTATAATTAGATCAGAAAGTCGGATTTGCTTCGCAATATCATATTTTACCTAAAGTATTAAGATCTATTATCATATATTATCTATAGTATTGAGATCTATTAATAGAGCACAAATCCATTGTTCTATATAAATTTATTCAACCGTGCTATATTTTTCTATCAACTGTCATAAAGAACAACAATATATTGAAACTATCTCTTGCAACCATATATTGAGTAGGTCTATCATCCATGGAGATGGTGTCCTCCTACTAAGATTAAAGAGTTGTTGGGTATATATTGAGTAGGTCTATCATCCATGGAGATGATGTCCTCCTACTAAAATTTAAAGAGTTGTTGGGTTTTTCAGGTCTATCTCTATATATTAAAAGCACGATTCCTTTCTATCACTCTTTTCCTTTTGTTTGGGTATTTTTATTTTTATTTTTTATTTTCAAGTTTTATTCCAATGAGAATTTATAATAAACTAGGACTAAAACCTTAGAGAAGACATGCAAACTGATCCTAAATGGTCCTTGTGAGTGTCCTGATCCAAAGATTAACACAATCATAAATATACAAAAACCCATAAAACAAAACGATTATAAGAACATAAGGACACGTTGAGATGAATATCAAAAATCAAAACTTTCATGAAGATTGTACAAACAAATCTTCAATTAAAACTAGCATAACTCAATGCAAAATTAAACCACTACTCTAGTCATGATACAACTGCTATTCACCTCAAAATTAAATAAAGTGATTGACACAATTTATTCATTGTTAAATCCAAATAATGACATTTGAGGAACAAATGAACAAACTTCTCAAAGTAGGGTATGGATACAAAAAAAATGTTTAAAGGGTGAGTGTAAGATAGTGATGGTCTCTCATGAAGCATTAGTAGCAATGTAAACATGGAAAAACACCAATCTATCAACTTGGAGAAATGATTTGAGGTACTTTAATAATCAATTTTAATATGGTGTAAGAGAATGAAATGTAGAAAATCAAATTAGATTATAAGATGTATAAGTTTCATTTATGGAAATTTTCTATAGTTATCTGTAATTCAACTTTTTCGAATACTAATATGTTATTTTTCCTAAAAAATATAATGCATTTTTTTTTTGTGTTGAATACCTAAAAGATGAAATTTCCTTTAAAAAATTGTACACTTATAGAGAACACATTGTTCTTGTGCACAATGTTTTTTTCAAAATTTTTGATACTAAATTTATAAAAACATAAAATAAAATTATGAATATCACTATATCTCTAAACTTACCAAGTTTATGCATTAGTGTAGGGATTTAGGGTCTTATCTTAATCACAAATTTTAATTTACTTATTGTATATTTACATCTATACTAGTGTAGAACATAAGTTTTTCCTCCCTTGGCCACAATATAGGGCGAAAGACCAAATTCTATAGTGAAAAACATACTAATGGTGCCAAAGATCTTCCATAGAGGAAAAATATCGCCTAAAATGATCTTATGTAGTTGTTCAAAGACTAATACATGAAGCTTGATCTTGTCAAGATTCAATAGGGGCATTAACACCTTATGCTCCTTCCTTAACCATTTTCAAGGCCCTCAGTGCATTATGTGGTGTGAAAACCCTCCTAATGGAAATGAGTTCCAAAATAGAGGCATTGTGACCCAAATGTGGTGCTTAGAACCTACAAATGGTGCACATATCACACCTAAGGTTTTGTGTGGTGGAAAGTGGCCTTGTTAATAGTGGTGAGATCAAGAACATATTTTTATGGTTTGAGGTACTTGTTTTTCTTGCTTAAGCATGATAGGGGTATTGAGACCGATTATTATTAAGTAAAACATTCTAATGGTGCACATCTTATGAGTTAGAATAATTATTCATGGCCATTGAGAATGAGAAAAATCCATTAGGACCTAAGGATCTCATTTTTCTCCTCCAATCATGGTACATGTTCTAACTCCCCCATATTTGTTGTGAAAAAATTCTTAATGGTGTCAATATTGTGCCTAGAGTCCATAGATTTCTTAGAGAGGATATATGTGGTTTTTCAAGAACTTGTTCATGGTCATTGAGTGTGAGAAGATCCATTTTGAGCATAATGTTATTTTCATTCCATATTTATTGTATCGGAGATCCATTTTTGTTGTCAAAAACATATTAATGGTACCAAAGATCCCCCACAAAATCCAAAGATATCCTACATAAGTCTTGTGTGCTTGTTCAAGGACTAGTCCATGAAGCTTGATCCTAAGAAGATTCAAATAGGGAATTATCACCTTGTGTTCCTTCCATGACCTTTTAGAATGCCCATAGTGCATTATGTGGTGCACATAAAATACAAATGGCCTTGCGTTCGAACTAGGAGGCCTCGATTCCCAATTGTGGTGCTCAAAACCATGAAATGGAACCGATATTGTACTTGGAGGATGGTGATCCATTAAAGAGGATATGTGTTGTGGTTTCATACATTTTTCATAGACATCAATCTTAGGAATATATTATTTAGGACCCAAGGTCCTTGTTTTCCTTCTGTGAACATGGTAGGGCTCTTGAGATCCATTTTTATTTTGCAAAACATAACAATCTTTCTCATATTCCTAGGACCTGAGACCCATTTTTGTTTTCAAAAACATATTAATGGTACCAAATATCCCCCCAAGAATCCAAAGATATCCTATAGAATTCTTGTGTGCTTGTTCAAGGACTAGTACATGAAGTTTTATCCTAAGAATATTCAAAGAGGAATTCCTACACTTTTGCTAGTAAAATCATGAAGATGGGTTACACTTATGCTTGTTTTATGAGAAAAAAAACTGTATTTTCACAAGTTCTTCAACTTCGGGCATACAATTATTTATTTATTTATTTAGACGTTCACTTTACTGTAAAAACAAAACTTGTGAAGAATTTTGTTATCTTTCCAATGACTATTTTTCAAATTTTGTTTTATCACGATTTGATATGTCAATTTGACAATTGTTTAACAGTATGTTCCTTAAACATGAAAGGAATGATAATGAGTAAGTTTTTTCTACAACAATGTATCTATTATTAAACTTATGTTTTTAAGAAACAAAATATATTACAAGAATCTACAGAGACTCTATTTTATTATGAATATAATTTTGGATCTAGCGGATGAATATTATAATTTCTAGAAAATTTTGAAGTTGACCAAGCTAAAAACATTGCAGATTTTAAGCACATGTTTTTCTACACCTTCTATCTATCTTAATGTTTACTTAAAACTAAAATCTAAATATACCCTTTTGAAAAGAACAGCTTAAGGATTATGAATATATTTTTTCTAAATTTTTCACTGTATATTTTTAGAGATACTGATATTTCATTTCACCGAATCATAATGTTTGTTGAAAATACTATGCACGGATTTTTTTTTTTAAATTAAATAAAATTAGATCAAAATAAAGAAAAAGAGAACAAATTATAGGAATTGAAAGTAGATTCAATTTTAGAAATGTTGGTGTCATTTTTGAAACCAAATTCTCAGTAATTGCAAGAGTATGCAACCTCCAAAGTTTAGGTAAGCTTGGGGAAATTCTCTGGTTTTTGTTTTCAGTCCCAATTTCGTGTTTTTGGCCGAAATAATCTTTCGGCTGAAACCTAGATTTTAATGGAACCCGTTAAAAATAAACGTTTCGGTCGAAAAGTATTTCGGTTGAAATATTCTTACCATGGGAAAATAATTCATCCGAAAAACATTCTACACGAATTTCAAGGGCATCGTTAGGGCACCGTTCAATTTGACGTGCAAATTTTTGGCCGAAATTTTTTTCCTTCCATCTTCATGATTTTACCCCACCTTATGTTCCTTCCCTAATGTTTTATAAGGCCCATAATGCATTATTTGGTGCAAAGAAACTACTAATGGCCTTCTGTTTGTACTAGGAGGCCTTGATACCCAATTGTGGTGCTCAAAACTAGTGAATGGCACCCATATCTTACTTGGAGGATGGTGGTCCCTTAAAGATGATATGTGTTGTGGTTTTATGCATTGTTCATGGACATCAATCTTAGGAATATTTTATTTAGGACCGAAAGTCATTGTTTTCATCCCCTAAGCATGGTAGGGCTCTTGAGATCCATTTGTATCAAGTGAAAAACATAGTAATGTTTATCATATTCCTAGTTGAAGGGATTATTCATTGAAAATGAGCGTGATAAAACTTTTTTTATGTACTATGGGCCTTGTTTTCCTCCTTTGGCCATGGTACATGCCGTAAACCTCCTATAAAGGACAAAAACATATTAATAGCACCAAATATCCTCTTGGGTACTAATGTTCCTCTATACTAAGCGAAACTATGTGGTGGTTTGAGGCCTTGTCTATGATGATTAACATGTAGAAGCTTTATTTTGAAACAGGTCCCTTTTTCTCCTCCCATAGCCATGGTATAGGTCCCATAATCCACTATTATTGTGTAGATCATAATAATGGTTAAAAAAGGTCCCTTAGAGAGGATTTGTGTTGTGGATGAGGAATTTTTCATCACCATTGAACTCAAGAAGATTTTTTTTAGGTCCTAAGGAATTGTTTTCCTCTCTCGACCATGGTATGGGTATTGAACCACATTCATAATGTACAAAATATAATAATGGTTCTGATATTCCCACTCATAGGAATTGGTCATGTCCATAGAGAAAAAAAAATATTCACTTAGTGTATGGTTTAAACCTTTCCAATATATAAATGCACACATAGATTCTTTATAAAATAGAAAGAAAACATAGAATTCACACATAGTACTCATAAATTTACCATGGAAACCCTTAATCGAGAAAACAAAAAAATATTTAGATCACCTCTAACTCTCATTGTATTAACTTTACCATTTAAATAGATTAAAATATATATGATTCTACAACATCCCAAATCATAATTAACTAACATGGATTAGATTACAACATTAATTCCTGGAAAGTAATCATAAAGACAAAACAATGGACCAGAAAATTATGTGCCAAAACCACCCAAAATGGACCAAATAAATTACCAATATTACTTTTTACAAGGTCTTCACCCTCAAACTCTCGGGGAAGGGTGACTTCCAAACCCCCTTGTGAACCCTTTTTATTGTGCGGGTTTTTGACCCCCTTGTGACCCCCAATGCACCCAACACATATACATCCTGCATGGGGTTAATTGTGCAAAGAATATAACACATACCTAACATTCTCCCAATTTGTTTTTCTTTTCATAGAGCGAGGGCTCACGATTAGTTGATAAAAAAATCTATCCAACAACGAACATTGCTTCTCTACACGAGGATAAATTCTCAATGCTTACAAACTTTGTCAATGAATATACATTATTCTTCAAATTCTACACATTCACAAGAAAACTCTTCTTGTGTTCAACAATCTCTATCAAAAAGTGATACTGAACATTAATGTGCTTTGTCTTAGAATGATAAATTGGTTTCTTTGTAAGAAATATTTCACTTTAACTATCACAATCTCCCCTTGCAACTTGTTGTACAAACCTAATACCTCAACAAAACCTCTATAAAAATACAACTTATTTGTTCACATGTGTAGTTTCCATTCATTTAGATTCTGTAGATTAGAGTCCCACTTTAGGTTGTCTCTTACTCATGCAACTAGTTTCTCCTCAAAATAGGTTTAACACATCAGAACTTATAGATCTTCTACAATCTAGATCTCCAACCAAGTCTGTGTCAACAAATCCAAGTATGCACAACACTCTATTTTCAATAGGTCTTCCTTATTAGAAAATTCCATAATTTATAATTCCACACAAATACCTAAAAACCCTCTTTATAGCTATCCAATGCTCCTTCCTTCGTTTTGACATATATTTTCTTAAAACTCACACTGAACTTGAAATGTCCAATCTAGTATAGACCATTGCATACATCAAAAGGCCAAAAAAACTATCATAAGGAACACCAAACATGTCTTCTTCATCTTCTTTTGCATTGGGTCATTGATCTATAAATAAATTTACACCTATAAGATTAGGTACCTTCACTAGTTTACATTCCTACATATTAAACCTCTAAAATATTGTGTTAACATATTTCCTCTTATTCAACAACAATTTCATTTTTTTCCGGATCTCTTTTAACGTCCATTCCCAAAATACAATTTGTAGCACCAAGATATTTCATATCAAAATTATAATAAAATTGATTTTTTACATCCTTGATGATTTCCTTGTTGTTTCAATCAACAAGATACCATCAACATACAATACGACATCAACCAAATCATCTCCAATTAATTTGAAATACATACATTGATTAACTTTTCTCCTTGTGAAACTAAGTCCCAAAATATAACTATCAAAATTTTGATACCACATCCTTAGAGATTTATTTAACCCATATAGGGAGTTTTTCATCTTTCAAACCAACTCTTCCTTACACTTCACCACAAAACCTTCTAGTTGTTTCATTTTGATTTCTTCCTGAAGATTCACATGTATCAATGTTGTGTTTCAGTACATATCTTCTAGTTCAAGATCAAAAGAAGAAATGATAGAGAAAATAAATCTAGTAGAAGCCACTTTAGAAAAAAGAGAAAAAGGTCACCAAAATCAATTCCATCTTCTTGGAAATATCCCTTTGCTAGTAGTTGAGATTTATACTTCTCCACTTTACCTTATACATTCAACTTCTTCTTAAACACACATTAGCTACAAAGGGTTTTTCTTCGAGCCAACAAATTAACTATATCAAAGTCCTCATCTTTATCCAAGGCTACCATTTCCTTAAACATGTCCTTATTTGGGAGTTTACCATCCTATTAATGCATTGCCTTCCTAATATTTCTAGGATTATCATCAATAATAGAAAAAAGAAAAACTATAGTGGAAATTAAGAGGAGTATACCACTTTGGTTGGGCTAATATCCTCAATATTGGAGTATCATGTTATTCTTTTGATTCATGTTCTTCTATTGAGTCATATTCTTAACCCTCCAACTCAACCTCTATTGTCTCTGGCTCTTTTTCTTTTTGTAGGACATCTTACTTGGGAAAATCATTAACCGCTCTTTATTTTAGTCGCTATGTGTTCCAAGGATACAAGAGTCACATTGCTTCAATTTCCTAGGAATAGTAGGTAAACTTGAAACACCATTATTTTACAACTTGAAACTTGAAACTTGAAACACCATAGTAGGAAAACTTGAAACTTGAATTATACTTAAGTTAGAGGTTATCCATATGAAAAATATCAATGTATACTTAGATACAAAAGTTGGATTCGCTTCACAATATAATATATTATCTGTAGTATTGAGATTAATTAATAAAATGTCTTAGTGGAGAAAAAATCCATTGTTCAATACAAATTTATTCAACCACACTATGTTTCTCTATCGACTGTCATAAACAACTCTCTATATGCACCAAAACTATGAAAGTGGAACTGTGTCTTGCAACAATCTATTCAAACTATCTCTTGCAACAATATATTGTCAAGTAGGTCTATCATCCTTGGAGAGGGTGTTCTCCCACTAAGATTTAAATAATTGTTGGGTTTTTCATAACTACCTCTATATATTAGGAGCACAATTCCTTTTTATCTCTCTTTTCCTCTTTTTGTGTTTTTCTTTTCAGTTTTTCTTTTCAGTTTTTCTTTTCAAGTTTTATCACTTTGAGAATTTAAAATAAACTAGGACCAAAATCCTAGAGAAGACATGCAAGCTAACCCTATAAGGTCCTTGTGAGTGTCTTGATCCAAAGATTAACACAATCATAAACATAGAAAGAACAATAAAATAAAATGATCAAAAGAATAAAAGGACGTGTTGATATCAATATCAAAAATCAAAACTTTCATGGAGATTGTAAAAAAAAACTTTAATTAAAACTAGCATAAATGAATTCAAAATTAAACCACTACTCCAGTCACGATACAACTTCTATTCACCTAAAAATTAAATAAAGTAATGACATAATTTATTCATTATCAACGTTGAATCCAAATAATGGCATTTGACCAATAAGGGAATAAATGAACAAACTTCTCAAAGTGGGGCATGGATACAAAAAAAAAAGGTTTGAAAGGTGAGTTCAAGAGAATGATGGTCTCTCATGAAGCATTAGTGGGAATGTAAACATGGAAGAAAATAAATATATCAACTTGGAGGGATGATTTGAGGTGCTTTCACAATCATTTTAAATATGGTGTAAGAAAATGAAATGTAGGAAATCAAATTAGATTATGAGATGTATAATTTTTTTTAATGGAAATTTTCTATAGTTATGTGAAATTCAATAATTTTCTAATAATGATATGTTATTTTTCCTAAAAAATGTAATCCATATGTTCCTTTTAGTGCAAGTGTTGAAGACCTAAAACATGAAATTTCCTTAAAAGGAATTGTACACTTGTAGAGAACACATTGCTCTTGTGCACTACTATTTTTTCAAAATTTTTGATGTGAGATTTATTAAAACACAAAATAAAATTATGAATATCACTATATATCTAAATTTACCACGTTTATTGATCCGTAGGATCTTTTAATGACTATGGTTGAATTTTAATTTTGCATGTGTTAACTAACCATATGAGAAACTTAATGAAAGAATGAGGAAAAGAGAGGAATTATGACAGCCATATACACATATGCAGATCTGAAATGAACTAATAAACAAAAACCCATAACACGAGAATTGATAACGGAGTTCGGCACAACGTTGCCTACGTCTCTGGGCCTTTGTCTCTGTGGGGGAGGCTTCTTTATTTCTGTTCAAAAGCTCAAAAGTACATGACAACAATGCCAATTGGCTACAAGACTGATCTGGTCATGTTCTTACAGATCTCTATAACCCTACAAAGAAAACAACACGCAAAACGGACGTCCGGAGCTCCCAGAAATGGCCCGCAAGCGTCTTCTCCTCAATAGCTTCCCTGCATAAAATGACTTTGGCTTGGCTTCCTTTCAGCATAACTCTGCTCTGACCGTCCTCCATGGCCTCAAACAAGCCTAGTTTTTATATATCTGAAGTTGGTTATCCATCCCCAACTTCCTCCCAAAATTTGGGCTCCAAAAATGCCCAATATCTCCCAAAAATGGAGAAAATCCATTAACAACAGGCATAATATCAAATAAAATCCCAATACATTAACAAAAAACCCACTGTATGTTTGATAATAGGGACTAGCCCCCTATGTCCGGTGCGCGCCCCTAATTTAAGGTCATATGGCGTGATTTGGGTCGAGCGCTAGCCCAAAGGCTAAGTGTTGGCCCCTTGGTTACCAGCTCCTGGTCAAATGGAAGGCCCGACGTGACTGTCGGCCTACAGTTATTAACAACCCTGCGCTCTGTGTGGTAAAGGTCTGGGTCCCATGGAGTTGGGCCCAGAACCATGGGCTTATACCTTGGGGATAACTATTTAACCTTTGAGTTATGGTTATGTAGTATTACATATGGTCGTGGGTCGAGGCTTGGCCCCGACCCCCACCCTTTTCCAATGTTTCAAAACTTTAATATACATATATTTAAACTCAAGCCACATAACAATGTGATATCGTGGCCCAATGGCATTGCTTGGTGTTGAAACTTGGATTTGAGTGGTGGGTCGTGGTTTCAAACCCCATGGACCCTCATACAATTTTGATTATTCTAACCACTAAGAGGGTGCCACATGGCACCTCCCAAACCAATCATAAACTGCCATTTTTCCAATACAACCACTACCACGTGTACTCTACACAGTCATCAGCGTACGATGCCACATCATCTCCTGCATAGTCAGCATACTGATGTCATGCTGACATCAGCATTGACTTTTTGACCAGCTCACCTTTGACTTTTTATCTATTTGGGTTTTCGAACAGAATGCAATATATTTCGGATACGAAGCCCGTTTGACAAAGTAAATATATGGATAGAATCAGGAAGACGAGATGGATGCAATGGCACTGGTTTTGTTGGATTCCGAGCACTTTCATTTTTTGAGCCTTTTTGAGCCCTATCAGGGTTCTGGATCTGATTCTGGATCACACCTCCCCACTAAAAGACCTTTTGGTCCCCAAAAGATTACTAACCAGTCAACAAGCTCGGGATAGGCCACCCGAATTTCTCTCTGTCTCTGAACACTGTCCTGTGCACCTGTCTCATCAAGATCAACTGTAACACAATCATGACAACTGACAGTATATTGTTAGCCATTTGAACCCTGTTACATCTTACTGAAGCCACTATTATCCATGTAGAAAACATTACTAATGATAGCATCAAAAAGACGACTGCAAATGAGCTGATTTAGATATTTGCACGAAATGAGCTTATCTTGAAGCAACTTATGATTGATTTTCCATTCAACAATCATTTCTTGTTCTTGCTTAAGATCGATTACTTCATTTGAAACAATTATTGGTTTGTTGCTTGCTTGCACTGCCTTCTTTAATT